>JAMKYM010000662.1:0-96309 GCA_026541065.1 Canavalia ensiformis | reverse complement strand
GGTCTTGGTCCTATTATGTCCATGTCCTAAGACCATGCTATCTCCGGGTCCCAATACTAATCGTTGTCCGAATCACTCTGTCCTTGTCCCAATACTGATCCTAGTCTTATCCTTATTACTAGACCTTGTCCAATTACTAATCCTGGTCTTGATACTTACAAAGAATGGACAATAAAACAAACAAAAATCATACCCACACATACATCAAACGCTAATATACAATGTAAGCACTCACACAATTGAAGTTATGTTATCAACACATAAAAATTCAAACACAACGACATAATGATTATGTACACGCATTCAACAAGCATACACTTACATCACATAAACAAAGAGTATACAAAATACCCACTTATAGAAAGAAAGTTTAAGTAAAAAAATGAAAACAATGAAGAAACACACAAACACCCGTAACACATTTATTAATAATCATAAACAACAACATATATGCAAACACAAATATATTTTGACAACACACATAACAAGCACACAATTAACAAATACACATAGAAACCACACATATAGACATTCAAACACACCACAGGCAGAAAAAAGACAAACAAACACATGCAAAAGAACTACACATACAACAAAAGCTCACATTCAATGCACATACGTTCGTATACAATATATATACAAAGAACACACCACATACACACACTCTTTTAAATAACACACATAACAAATACACTTACACAAACAACATATGCAATATAAATACGTTTTCAAAAAGCAACAAACACACAAGCATAAAATGCACATAACGATGCCTATACACAAACACATGGATAAAGAACACACCTCCTAAAAATACCAAACAATCCATACAAATAAAAACATATACGCATAAGCAAAACCCAAACATACTCACACATAATGAACACAACCAAACATACTCCACACATGCACACATTCAAATAACGTATACACAGCTACGCAAATGTAAGTAACAAGCCATTATAATATAAACAAAAAATAACTTACAACATATACCAGATGCATACATACTTAGTCATAAAATAAAAACACACAACAAACATACACACACTTAACCGTAATCAAGCCAAAACACTAATATAAAACACAACACTATATAAACAATAGCACACAACAACCATGAGCACAATGTAACAAACACAATAAACAAGCTAAATACACAATACGTAGAGAGACACACACAAACAAGCAAATACACACACAAAGACACACACAATAAACACACGTACTCAAATAACATACATGCACACAGACAAATAAAACATAGACACACAACAACATCAGTCCTTAAGAAACATATCTAAACAAAACATACACACGTATCACATGGTACAAATTACAAAACAATATATACAACATACATACTCACAAGCATATAACATACAAATGAAAATAACCATCACTTCTAGGAAAACAACATGAACAGCACAACAAACACATATATGCAAAAACATTCAAATAACATAAAAATTATTTTCAACAAACAAATAGAAACAAAAAATATACTTACAAATAATGGAAAAGAACGGAAATAAAAAACCTACACACATACAACAAACACTCATATACCATAATCACACACACAACAAACACACTTAAACCAGAAAGTATTCAAATAGTATGACGATTCAATTGGTAGTACTGTGAATCCCAGAACAATTGTAACATCTAAAATTTAACTAGTAGTAGTATGACAAGGGCTAGATCCAGACATGCATACGTGTAGTAGTATAACAAGGATTTGTACTAGGACCATGACTAAATGGACCAAGACCAGATTGGGTACTAGGACTAGAACAAGATAGAAGCTACCACTGTGATCACTACTAGGACCAGACCGGCATTCCCAAGACTTGGATCACTCCTAGATCGATCAATAATGTGGACCAAGTCCACATTATTAATAGGATCGGGCACTAGAATTAATACAAGGACCAGGAAGCGATACAAGGACCAGGTCCAAAAGTAGGATTGACCAAGATCCGTCCTAAGGACAAGGACTAGTAGTAGGACGAGGAAAGTAGGATCACTAGGGGACTTAAGCCAAGATTAGTACTAGGACCAGGACTATTATCAGAAAGTAAATAGGATTAGCATTTGGTCAAGGTCTAGTAGTAGGACCAAGACTAGACCAGGATCAGCATTGGGACCAAGACCAGGATCGCATTGGGATCAGACCAACAATAACACCAAGACCGGGATTAGTACTAGACCAACGCTAGTGGTAGAACGAGTAGCAAGATTAGTGGTGGGACTAGTTTCGAGATAAGTACTTGGACAAGGACCGTAGTAGGACCACAACCATGATGACTATGGGGACCAAGACCAGTAGTAAGACGAGAAGTAGGATTAGTACTGGAAGAAGGTCCAAAGAGCGGTGTCCAGACCATGGATGAGGATCAATATTGTGATAACGACAAGGATAATTTTTGGGACCACTTGTAGGACCAAGACCGAGGATCAAGAACTGATCCACGTCTAATAGTCAAACCAGGACCCGTAACAGACCAAGACCAAGATCAATACTAGGACCAAGATGAGTAGTAGGACAATAACTAGGTTAAGTTTTGGGACCACATCCAACGGACCTCTGACTCAGGTTATGTACTAGAACCGTAACAATCGATTAGGACTAAGACCAGGATCAAGAACTACTTCATATCAATAGTAGGACTAAGACCCCAGGATCGATAATTGCAAAAGATCTAGCAATAAGACCAAGACCATAGTCAATACTACGATTAGGTCTAGTAGTTGGATCGTATCCGTAGTAGCACCAGTAACTAGATCAAGACAAGTGGGACCAAAACGGTAGTAGTTATCATTTTATAGGATCAATACTACCACCAGACTGGGTTAAGAAGATGCATCAGCACTCAAGATAAGGACCAATAGTGAAGACCAAGACTGGATCACACGCTGCATTGTTCCATGTACTTATCTCTAAGACCCATTACCGATCCGTATTGGGATTGATCCCGATCGTGGTTCTATTCTCGTCCTAATGCTAGTATTGATTCGTATTTCTCAGTGCTACTATCGTCTTAGCTCCAGTCCTACTACTAAACCTGGTCCCGATCCTATTACTCGACCTAGTAATTGTCTTACTATTGACCTGGTTCTATTTCCGGTGTTGGTCTCGCATCGATCCCTGGTTTTTATCCTACTATTGGTCCTAGTCCTCGTCCTACTACTAGTCCTCGTTTGTAAGTACTAATCGTGGTTTTGGTGCCACTGCTGGTCCCCGCCCCAATATTGATACTGATCCTAGCTTATTAATGGTCTAAACCCAACACTGCTCGTTCGTCTATCACGTTTGGTCTTGCCCTACTAACGTCCTTGTCTTACTTTCTTAGTATCGTCCATCACTAATATTGGTCCTGGTGCTAATAATAGTCCTGGTCACAATATTCATAAGCTGGTTTTAGTGCTACTATCGCTAGTCCTGCATCAAAGAATCCAAGTTTTGTCCTCTACTATCTAGTCGTTTCATCATCATGGTCCATGTATTAGTACTAATTTTGGTCCTAGACCTACTATTGGTCCCAATTTCGGTCTAATCTCGTCCCGTCATCCTTCTACTCTTAGCATCGACCGATTCTCGATCTAGGTCCTAGGCCTTCATCGGTCTTAGTCTTGATCCAATTATAGGTCCTGGTCTTGGATACTTACAAACAATGGACAAGAACACAAAGAAAAATCATACCATACATACAACAAACACTAATATACCACAAGCACTCACATAATTGAAGCATACACAACGTAAAAAAAAATCGCAACACAACACACGTACAATGATTATATACATGCATTCCACAAAGCATACACTTATATATAACATACAAACAAAGTGCATACAAAATACCTAATATAGAAAGAGCACAAGTAAACAAACGCAAAAATGAAGAAAACACAAACACGCAACACATATACACAATCGTAAACAACAACATAAAAATAGACCATAGACAAGAAATGTAATGCATTAAAAGCCAGAAAACACACATAACAAGCACATAATTAACAAATACACATACAAACAACAAATATAGACATTCAAACACACAAAGGAAAAAGACAAACAAACACATGCACAAGCAATACACATGCACAAACATTGAAATAACATAAGCGTACAAAAAAATATTTTCAACCAACAAACACCCAAAAAATTTCACTTCTGAAACAATAGATAATAACACATACAAAAGTCATGCATGCACATGCACATACAACAAAAACTCACATTCAACATGCATATGCTCGTATAGAATATATATACAAAGAACACGCCACACACACACACCCAAAGAACATGGGAAAACAAACAAAAACAACAAAGAAACACATAAACACCTAACACATATACGCACAATCATAAAAAATGATATAAAGAAATAGACCACAGACAACAAAAATACATATACAAACACTTTTAAATAACACACACAACAAACACACATTTAACAAATAATACATATTTGAAAAATGACAAACACACAAACATAAAATACATACAAGAACAAGCCTATACACAAATACATCAATAAAGAACACACTCATGAAAATAAAAAAAGATAATCCATACAAAAAAAACATATATGCAAAAACAAAATCCAAACATACTCATACAAAATGAACATAACCAAATACATAGAAACATAAATCACACACACACCACAACCAATACAAAAAAACTACTCACGCACAAAAACACATACCTAGTCATAAAAATAAAACACAAACAATAACAAATATACATAATCACTAGCAAAATACTCCACCCATGCACACATTCAAATAACGTACACAAAAAGTATGCAAACAAGTACTCACACAACATAAAAAATATAAATTTACAACATAAGCAATAGATGCATACATGCTTAGTCATTAAAAAAACACATAAAAAACATACACACACTTAACCCTAAACCCTAAATCAACAAAATAATACAACCACAACACTACTTACACACTAGCATACAACAACCATGGGCTCACGTAACAAACACACAAACAAGTTTAATACACACATAGAAACACACACAAACAAGTTAAATACACACACAGAGACTAGTAAATGGACTTAGACTAGGACAAGGCCCAAGACTAAAGGTAGGACCAAGACCGGATCACTCCTAGGACGTTGAATCAATAATGGAACCAAGTCAATGATTAATAGTAGGACCAGCCCTACAATTAATACAAGGACGAGGATGAGAATCAAGGACTAGTCTTAAAGTAGGACTAGACTAGATCTGTCCTAGAACAAGGACTGATAGTAGGACCAAAAGTAGGGACCAGACAGGATTCTGAACCAGGATTAGTACTGACTAGGACCAATAAAACTCATGACAAAGGATTAGCATTTGGTCGAGGTCTAGTAAAGTAGAACAAAGACCATGACCAGGATCAATATTACATCAAGACCAGGATCATTATTTGGACCAGGCCCAACATAAGCACTATGACCGGGATTAGTATTAGATCGGGCTAGTGGTAAGACCAGAGCAAAGAGGTAGAGGTAGTAGGACCAAGACTAGATCACTAAGTCCTAGACTATCATTACCTAAGACAAGGATCAATCCCAGTTCTTAGACTATGATTAGTATGGGGACTAGTTCTTAGATAAGTACTAGGACAAGGACCCAAAGTAGGACCACAACCTTGATTGGTCATGGGACCGGACCGATAATATGACGAGAAGTAGGAATCGGTGCCTGAAAAGGTCTAGCACGGCTGGTCTGACTAGGATAAGGATAAGTATTAAGACAAGGGCAAGGATAATCGGCTGGGGACCAATAGCAAGACAAGGACCCGATCGGTATCCCGAGGTCTGAGTCGAACCGGGACCAGAATAGGACCAACACCAAGATCAATACTATAAGGAACAGTGGGACGAGGACTAGGTTTAGTTTTCAGACCAAATCCAGTGTAAGACCTGGGCAGATTCGTACTAAAACCAAGATAATGAGTAGGACTAAGACCAAGACCGAATCGCCTCCATATCAAATGTAAGACTAAGACGAGGATCGGTAATTACAAGAGATCTAGTAAGAGACCAAGACCACTAGTCCAATACTAGGGACTACCCGATTGGATCAGGACTAAGATAGACAGACTGTGACTGGGCATTAGCACAAAAACCAGATCAAGAGATTTGGACCAAGATTAGTAGTAGCACAAGGAGTGGATCGCACTACCACCAAGACTAGTATTGGGACTAGATTAGTACTAGTAGTGTTCCGACTTCTATCCCGGCGTGCCGATCTATTTACCGATCCCGATCTTAGGATTGATCCCGATCATGTCTTATTCTTGGTCTTGATGCTAGTATTGATCTTATTGTGGTGCTACTATTGACCTGGTCATGGTCCTATTACTCAACCCGATCATAGTCTTACTATTGGACCTAGTTCTATTTATTGGTCCTAGTACCGATCGTGGTATTTGAACTACTATTGGTTTGAGTCCTAATCTCTACTACTAGTCTTTGTTCTATGTATTTGAACGTGGATCGGTGCCACTGCTAGTCCGGTCACAATATTGATATTGGTCCTAGTGCTATTAATTGTCCTAGTCCCAATAGTATTCTCTGCACGGTCTTACTCTTGTTCACCCAGTCCTAGCCCTCCTAATCAGGTCCTTGTCCTACTCTAGTCCTCGTGCCAATACTAATATCGTCCTCGTGCTAATACTAGTTCGGGTCCCAATATTCATGCTCGTCTTAGTCTTTATTGGCCCTAGTCCCAATAGTGATCTTGGTTTTGGTCCTATTATTGGTCCTAGTCATTCAACCCATCCTGGTCCATGTCCCAAGATTAATCTTTGTCCCTAGACCTACTATTGGTCCCAATCTTGGTCCTAGTATTGATCTTTGGTCCTCATTCTACTTTTAAAACTAGACCAATCCGATCTAGGTCCTAGTCCCACCATTGGTCTTAGTCTTTGTCCAATTACTGACTCATGGTCCCCTGATACATCAGTCCTGTCCGAGAGTCTTGACATGGTCCCGCATCGATCCGTGTCCCTAATCTTGCCACCGGTCCTACTACTATACAACGTCGAATACTAACCTCGGTCCCGGATACTTATAAACAATGGAACACAAAACAAAAAACAAATCATACCTTACACATACAACAAACGCTATTATACAACAACCACTCACATAATTGAAGTATACAAAAAAAATATTCCCAATGTAACACACGTACAACGATTATACATATGCATTAAACAAGCATACTCTATATATAACATACAAAAAATCTATACTAAATAACCCACATATAGAAAAAGAATACAAGTAAACAAACGCAAACAATGAAGAAAACATAAATATGCAACACATATATACACAATCACAAACAACAACATAAAAAGTGGACCATAGACAAGAAATGTATACACAAAACTTTTTGAAACACACCTAACAAGCACACAATTAACAAATACACATACAAACAAATATAGACATAAACACACCATAGAAAAAAGAGAAACAAACACATGCACAAGTAAACATGCCATAAACATTGAAATAACATAAGCAAACAAAAAAATTATTTTCAACCAACAAACACCTAGAAAAATTCACTTACAAACAAAAGTCATACATGCATATACAACAAAAACTCACATTCAAACATATATATGCTTGTATACAATATATATACAAAGAAACACACCACATACACACACACAAAGAACATGAGAAAAATAAACAAAAACAACATAAAAACACACAAACACCTAACACATATACGTACAATCATAAAAAAATGATATAAAGAAATAGACCACATTGAAGAAAAATACATATACAAACACTTAAATAACACACATTTAACAAATACACATATATTTGAAAACAACAAACACACAAACATAAAATACATACAAGAACAAGCCCATACACAAATACATCGATAAAAACATACTCCCTAAATAAAAAATAACCCATCCATACAAAAAAAACATATGCATAAACAAAATCCAAACATACTCATACATAATGGATGTGGCCAAAGTAATTCCGACGAGACGATTGTTTTGATCAATGTGGAGTCGCCACCAAATTTTTATTTGAGGAAAAAAGATTTGGAAAAACCTTGACTCGATGATGAGATTTAGGTTCGGGAGTCGGTTACGAGTAGGGAAGGTGTTAGGCACCCCACTCGCCTGTTCCGAAGAACAGTACCCTTAAATTGAGTGTGTGATTATTTGAAAATAGTTTAATCCCTTTTATTAGAGTGAAAATAAATACTTGATGGAGGTTAGCCACGGGACTTGATCCACTGCTCCTACGTATTCCCGGTGCAATGGGAAACTCAAGGCTACGTAGTTACGGTTATGTTTTGAAAATTTGACTTTCGAAAGTGTTTGAAAGAGTGCTTGAAATGTGCTCGAAGGCTTGACCTTCGGAGTTACTTGAAAAGTAAAAATAGCTTGACTATTTTTGAAAACTATTTTCAGGAGGGCGATCCTAATCCACATATGCACAGGGCCCAAGACAACTACGGCTGCACTTGGACCCATACGAATTTCCAAACAACGAACGCAATGAAAAAAAGCTACCGTTCGTTCGTGCTTAGAGCTCAATCGCGTGAGATTAGGAATCGTAAAACAAGATTTTTATTTTTGAAAAAAAACGATGAATGAAAAAGACAAGACATAAGAAATTATTAGAAAATTAGGAGGGAATTTACCAATTAAGGAATTTGCGGAAATACTTGATAATCTTGAATTTTATTTAGGAATTATAGAATTATTTTGGAATTTTGGAAATTTTGGATTTTTATTAGTGATTATGGAATTTTAGAAAAGGTTGGGGGTAATTTGGTAATTTTGGATTTTTTTTTAGGGAATTATTGGAAAAGGTTAGGGGTAATTTGGTAATTATCTTGTGATTTGGGAATTTTGGAAAAGGTTAGGGGTAATTTGGTAATTGTCTTGGCGAGAGCGTTTGGGAATTAAATTGGAAAAAGGTTAGGGGTAATTTGGTAATTGTACTGGAAGGGGCAGTTTGGGAATTATAGGGTTTTCCTAAGGACAGTGTGGTCATTTCCATAGTAGGGGCAGGATGAGTATTAAGGGCATTGCTAAGGGCAGTGTGGTCATCTCCATAGTAGGGGCAGGATGGGTATTAAGGGCATTGCTAAGGGCAGTGTGGTCATCTCCATAGTAGGGGCAGGATGGGTATTAAGGGCATTACTAAGGGCAGCGTGGTCATCTCCATAGTAGGGGCAGGATGGGTATTAAGGGCATTGCTAAGGGCCAAATGGTAATGAGACTAACAGATGCCACTTAGATATTCCTAAAAATGAGGGTGATTTAGTATCTAAGGGATTCGATCCCCGGTGTTAGAGGCAGAGAGATGAGTCATTTAACCAGTTTGGCTATGCCTAAGCGCTGATCATAGCCTCACTTTGCTAGGTTATGTTAAAGCCATAATTAATTTAGCAAAGTAGGGAAAAGGTGGTGAGGGGATTCGAACCCAACGCAGGCATTTCCCAGGCCACATGCTTTGCCATTTGAGCTATATCATTGACTAGTCATACTCCATAAGAGCATTATATTAACCAGTTGAGTAGTAGCACAATGCAAATTAAAATGTGAAAGACGCATACTGTGGGTTTCGAAGAGTAGACTTGGGGAATATAATGAGGATGCCTCCACCACTAGGCTAGCTTCCTAGCTAAGTACAACCTTGCATCTTTGTATTTAAGGCTTATTTCATGAAGCAAACAGGTAAGATTCAAACCCATATCACTTCAAACAAGGGAACTCGTTGAGGTATAGAAGATGTCTACTCTGTGTTTGAAAAGTTCTACGCGGTATTGGTGTCTCTTGATGTAAGCTGGGCTCTATAAGGAGGAAAGGCAGGATCTCAGCAAGGCTTGGAAGCAAAGGCAGTATGCAATGCTGATTCTCGGCTTGACCCAGCATATTGGATTTTACTCTTGGAAGACTTTGACACCCATACCTCAGGGAAGAGGTTCATTTTAAATTTTGAGGGAGTTCTTATAGATATCAGTTTGATTAACAGAAATTGACTCCCAAAATTAATGGTTTGCCCATATGAATTTAGCCAACTCTAAATGGCTTCCCCTTTGGTAAATGGCACATTCAACGAGCCCCATTGGTCTTGTTTCAATGGATAGAAGCACTTGCCTCAATGGGAAACAATCAGTCATGGGCTAAAGAATTATTCAACAACATTTTATTACACATCTGGGTGAACATATGATGTAGGTTAATTTGGATTTAAACAAGATTCAGCATGCGAGAATGAGATGATTCTCTCGGTATTCATTCGTGCATGATGGGTCTACCCCATCGGGAACTATTCTATAGGATTTAGACCAAACGATGCATGACTTCTAGCAAACCTTACTTGAGCACATCATTTCGTATGGATGACTTTAGCTCAATTTCAATTCACTTAGCCACCTGGTTCAGATAAATTTGGGCGGCATAACTCATTACATTGGTGAGGGACGATTTACTCGAATGTATTGGCTTGTCCTCAAGGTTAGTTCATATGCTACGAGGCAAGATTGAGGATGACCATTAGCGATTCGGTGTTGCCATAAGAATCCTCTTGACTTGTTATGATTATGGTGGAATATCGGTTTAACACTTTGCGGATTAACGATTTGGGCATCGGTATCCTCGTCTCGGACCACTCCTAGTTGCTAGCTAAATTCACATAAAAACTAGAATGATAATTCTTGATGATTCTTGATCACCAAAACTGAATGCTAGCATTATCATAGCTCATATTTCACCTTTATGTTGAATGGTGTATTTAGGGAATGATTCTCAATCCCAACCGTAGGAGACTAAGGTAGGCATGCACAGGAAATCAAGATTTTAGATACCAATTCATTCCTCTATATCTAACAAGATTTCTAAAAAAGTAAACGCAAAAACCAAATCGAACACTTTTCATGCAAATATATCAATCTTATTGACTCATATTCATGCGCTATTCAAGATCAAAGCCTTGGTTTCATGATCGAATGTATTCAATTACACACGTCAAGGTGAATTCAGCTCAAGCTTAAATCAAAATTCTGGTTTTCATGCAAGAACAGAGAGGTATCCAGAGACTTGATGTGTTCTGATTATGCTTACCTATTTTCTTGAATCCGATCGAGTTCCAACGTCAATTTCCGGTGCTTGAATTCGGAGGACTCTTAACGCTTAGAAAAATCAATCTGTTTCTCTCCTCTTCATTCCAAACTCCCCGAGAAAAAGCCCTTCTCCATTACGCATCCTCTCTTTTTTATAGGCCAGTGTTTCCTTCCTTTCTTTTTGATTTTGTCCTCTCTTGCAAATACTGAAAATTACCTTGACTTTTTAATTTTGCTTTTTCGTCCCTCGCCCCTTGTTTTGATTTTTGTCCTCTTTTGCAAATAAAAATATTGCTTTTTTTCCTATCCTTTTTTGCAAATCATCCTTTTTTTTTTAGTCCCATTTTTTTATAACAAAATTTGGATTTTTTTGTTTCTTTTAATTTTACGCTTAAATTTTTTCTTTTTATTTTAATTTTATTTTCTATTTTTTTTCTTTTTTATTTTATTTTTTATTTTTTTTTTAAAAAAAATTTCTTTTTTTTTTAATAAAATCTTTTCTTTTTTTTTTATTGTTTTTTTTTTTAATTTCTGTTTTGTTTTTTTAGATTTTAGATTTTTTATTAAATTTCGATTAATAATTTTTAGTTAACCTTTTCTTTTTATTTTTTGATTTCTTTATTTGTTTTGATCTGTTTTTTTTATATTATTATTTTTGTTTTTTATTCAGATTTTTTAAAAAATTTGATTTAAGACTTTTTATTAAATTTTCAGATTTTAGTTTTTTTTATTAAATCTTCTTTATTTATTTTTTTAAATTCTGATTTTATTCTAAAAAAAAACTTTTGTCTGCTTTTCTTTTTGATTGTTCTTTTTTTTTTAATCATTTTTTTGTTTTCTTGAAATTTTTTATATTTGTTTCTTGATTAATTTTGATAATTGGGAGCCTCGGACATAAATGGGTGTTTACAGTTTGCCCCTCTTTACTCATTTTCCTATTAGATAATGTGAGAAATAATTCTCTGAATTATCAAGGTAGGAAATGAGTAAAGACGTGAACACCTAATGTCCGAGGTGTTTTTTCGAAAAAAAACTGAGCAGCACTAGAAGCCTTGAGCTTAAAGTGAACCTCATAGATGGTGGTTTTTGTGTGACCTTGCTAGCTTGATGTGCTAAGTCAATAGAGTTTAAATATTCAAGGCTTGATTGCATAACCTGATTAGGCTATGAATACAAGAAAAGTGAGGTGAGAGAGGCAAATGAGGTCCCGCTATTGCCGGGAAAATGAAAATGAAATCCTGCTGTTGCCAGGATAAATGCAAACCTGCTTGACAGGTGGACAGAAAATAAACGTGCTTGAAGTCCTGTTGTTGACAGGAGAATGCAAATGAGGTCCCGCTGTTGCCGGGAAAATGTAAATGAAATCCTGCTTGTTGCAACATAAATGCGAACCCCTGACGGGTGGACGATGAAAAATAAACGTGCTCGAATCCACGTTGTTGACGAGGAGAATGCAAATGAGGTCCATTTGCTTAGGAAAATGCAAATGAAATCCTGCTTTTTGCCAGGGATAAATGCAAACCTGCTTGACAGGTGGACAGAAAATAAACGGGCTTGAAGTCCTGTTGTTGACAGGAGAATGCAAATGAGGTCCCGCTATTGCCGGGAAAATGCAAATGAAATCCTGCTGTTGCCAGGATAAATGCAAACCTGCTTGACAGCAACCAAAGTTGACGAAAAATAAACGTGCTTGAAGTCCTGTTGTTGACAGAGAATGCAAATGAGGTCCCATTTTAGGAAAATGCAAATGAAATCTGCATTGCCAGGATAAATGCAAACTGCTTGACAGTGACGAGAAAATAAACGTGCTTGAAGTCTGTTGTTGACGGAGAATGCAAATGAGGTCCCATTGTTGCGGAAAATGCAAATGAAATCCTGCATTTGCGGGATAAATGCGATCTGCTTGACAATGGACAGAAAAAATAAACGTGCTCGAAGTCTGTTGTTGATGAGAATGCAAATGAGGTCCGTATTTGCGGAAAAATGTAAATGAAATCTGTTGTTGCCAGGATAAATGCACTGGACACAGTGAATGAAAAAATAAACGTGCTCGAAGTCTGTTGTTGACGGGAGAATGCAAATGAGGTCCCGCCGTTGCGGGAAAATGCAAATGAAATCTAACATTTGCCGGGATAAATGCAAATGAAATCCTAACTTTTGCGGGATAAATGCGAAAAAAAAAAATTGATGAGGCGACAACATAGGCACAGAAATGCGGTAAATCTAAGCTATGGCGGCCTGACAACATAGGCCTGAAAGCGGTAAATCTATACTAAGGCGGCTTGACAACATAGGCCTGAAAGCGGTAAATCTAATCTATGGTGGCCTGACAACATAGGCCTAAAAGCAGTAAATCTAATCTAGGGCGGCCTGACAACATAGGCCTAAAAAGCGAAATCTAATCTATGGTGGCTCGACAACATAGGCCTAAAAGCGATAAATCTAATCTAGGGCGGCGACAACATAGGCCTAAAAAGCAGTAAATCTAATCTATGGCGGCCTGACAACATAGGCCTGAAAAGCAGTAAATCTAATCTATGGTGGCCTGACAACATAGGCCTAAAAGCAGTAAATCTAATCTAGGGCGGCCTGACAACATAGGCCTAAAAAGCAATAAATCTAATCTATGGTGGCCTGACAACATAGTCCTAAAAGCAGTAAATCTAATCTATGGCGGCCTGACAACATAGGCCTAAAAGCAGTAAATCTAATCTAGGGCGGCCTGACAACATAGGCCTAAAAAGCAGTAAATCTAATCTATGGCGGCCTGACAACATAGGCCTGAAAAGCAGTAAATCTAATCTAGGGCGGCCTGACAACATAGGCCTAAAAAGCAGTAAATCCAATCTATGGCGGCCTGACAACATAGGCCTAAAAGCAGTAAATCTAATCTAGGGCGGCCTGACAACATAGGCCATGATGCAGAAATTAAAACTTGAGGAGGCCTGACAACATAGGCCAAGAATGACTGATGTATTCTATCTTGTGCTTTGAAGGTTATTTCCTTGAAGAGACTTGGGCAACCATTTTGCCCTAGTTTGGAAATTTCTTGATAACTGAGAGACGTCTTGATTTGAAAGAATTTTGGGCAAGTGTTTGCCCGAGTTTTGAAGATCTTTTGGCAGTCGAGGAATGCCTTAACTTGAGAGGATTTTGAGCAGGCGTTCTGCCCGCGTTTTGGAATTCTAGTATTGAGGATTGCCTCAACCTGATTTTCCTTGGGCATTTGTTTGCCCTAGTTTGAACTTGAATTTAAATCTGAGGATAAACTCACATCGAGCTTTTGTGGGCGAGTGTTTACTCCAGTTTGAACTTGATTTTGAGGACGACCTCAAATTGATTTGTGTGGGCAAGCGTTTGCCCCAGTCTTGACTTGATCCAGAATTTGAGGGTGGCCTCAAATTAAAATTTTTTGGGGGCAAGTGTTTGCCCCTGTTTGGACTCGATCCAGATTTTGAGGGTGACCTCAAATTAAAAATTTTTTGGGGGCAAGCGTTTGCCCCTGTTTGGACTCGATCCAGATTTTGAGGGTGACCTCAAATTAAAATTTTTTGGGGGCAAGCGTTTGCCCCTGTTTGGACTTGATCCAGAATTTGAGGGTGACCTCAAATTGAATTTTGTGTGGGCAAGTATTTTAATTATGATCAACTCGGGCAATTTTACCGAGGTCTTAATTGGTTTTTGAAAGATGAGTTATGGAATGCTTAAATGACAAAATGCTTATTGCGATGTTTGAATGAATGAAAGAAGAATATGGTGTTTGTGATGCTTGGATGCATGCAGAAATGGTGTGGGTTCTTATTTTGATGCTTGAAATAAATATTTGATAAAATAGATGCTTTGAACGAATGCAAACCATGAAATGGTGTAAAATTTTGTTTCTCTTGATTTTGATTTTTTCTGACACCTTCTTCCTCGACAACCCCATAGTGGGTATGAAAGGTATCAAGAATCAAGGCGAGCTGGATTGACTCAGTCTCTTGGTTTATTGGTCAATTTTGGAATCTTCTTTCCGGGATCTTTGAGATCCAACGGTCAATATTATTGAGTAAGATACACTCCTTTTTGGTGGTATCATGGCTGGTAGGAAGATGAATCTTTGGGAAGCAATCCTATCGTGTTGCAACGGTCAAGGATTCACCCGACTTGTCATAACTTTTCAAAATTACTCCTTTTTATTTTGACATTTTCCACATCTCTTTTGGCATGTGCGCTATTGAGGTGTACGAAGTGATTCTGGATGGTTAATGAAAAAATATAGGGGAGGTTTGCAAAGGATGTTTGAGGTAGTGCACTTGAAAGGGAAGGATGAAAAAAAGGTGTGGGTTCGATTGCCTAAATGGCACTTATTGATGAAGAATGCCAGTGTTGCTTTTCATAATCTTGATTGCCAAATTAGCCAAACTTGAGAAATGGAAAAATTTTGCCCCAGTTTTAAGAAGATATGAGGTGCAGAAGTGTCATGTTGTCTTGGAATTCCTGTATTGACCTTAATTTTGCCTGGATTATTCTTTTGAGTTTTTAACCCAGCAGGTCTTTTGTTTTGCCCTAACTTTTGCCTAAGCCGCCCTTACGGGTTTTCAACCTAGCGGGCTTTTGTTTGATTGCGCCCTAACTTTTGCCTAGGTCACCTTTACGGGTTTTCGACCTAGCGGGCCTTCTGCTTGATTGTGCCCTAATTTTGCCTAGGTCTTTTTTGATGGTTGACCTAGCGGGCCTTCTGCTTGATTGTGCCCTAACTTTTGCCTAGGTATTTTTGATGGTTGACCTAACGGGCCTTCTGCTTGATTGCGCCCTAACTTTTGCCTAGGTCACCCTTTGAGGGTTTTCGACCTATCGGGCCTTCTGCTTGATTGTGCCCTAACTTTTTCCTAGGTCACCCTTTGAGGGTTTTCGACCTATCGGGCCTTCTGCTTGATTGTGCCCTAACTTTTGCCTAGGTCTTCTTTGATGGTTGACCTAGCGGGCTTTTGTTTGATTGCGCCCTAACTTTTGCCTAGGTCACCCTTACGGGTTTTCGACCTAGCGGGCCTTCTGTTTGATCCTGATTTTTGCCTGAATTTCCTTTGGAACCCAGCAAGACCTTTTTTGTTGATTCATTATTTTGAATTTTAACCCTACTTTTGCCTGGATTATTTTGGCTTTTAATCCAGCGGGCTTCTCTTCTTCTTGAATTTTATGACCTTGATTTTGCCTGGATTATTATTTTTAATCCAGCGGGTCTTCTCCTTTTCCTTGAATTTTGTGTAGTTGAATATTGATCTTGCCGGTATCATCTCGGCTTCTAATTCAGCGGATCTTATCTTGCATCCCTAAATTTTGCCTGGATTTAAACTTGGTTCCAGCGGGATATTTTTACTTTGAGTGGTGATGTAGAATCCCTGGTTGTTTATTCTGCTTCCTCATTGGGTTTTTCTCTTTTAGCTTGATTAATTCGACGTTCAAGATTACTTATTACAGCACTGGCATCCTCACCAATTGGTATTTATTGTTTTGGTGTAGGGATAAGAAATGGGTTGAAGAGATAAAAAGAATGGTACATTTTTAGAAGTAAAGCTAAAATGTAAAGCACGTGCTTAAGTGATATGAAAAATGTAATTTGTATTTATTCATTGCTGTTTATTTACAAAAGATTAACTTTGAAAAGTACGACCATTTCTGGATGAATATCCTCAATTTGTACAAGGCCCCGTCGTGCTGCTCCTGTCTCTTTCAACTAGTTGACGGGCTCTCGTGATTTGGCAACGGATTGTTTTCTGTATTAGGAGCAAGCCTCCCAAAATCCAGCCATTTTGCATCAATCAGGCTTTGTACCTTTCGCTTCAGTGCTAGGCAATCCTCAGTAGAATGACCAATAAATCCTGCATGGTAATCGCATCTGGTGTTAGCGTCATACCATTTAGGATACGGTGGCTCTTGAGGTTTCAGAGGATAAGGCGCAACCAACGAGTTTTGGATCAGCCGAGGTAGGAGCTCAGTGTATGAGATTGGAATAGGGTCAAATTGGACAGGCTTCCTCTCCTTTTTCTGGCTTTGGTTGGTATTTTGGCTCATGGCTTGTGTTTGGGCCGTATACGGTGTTGGTGGTCGGATTTGTGTCGGATAGTTGTAAGTAGGAGAGTATGGTGTGTAAGGTGTGTATGGTGTATACGGTGGTGGTCGGAAGCCAGTTGGACCATACTGTGCCATTTGAGGAATGTATTGGCCTTGATTAGAAGCCATATTGCAGGTCTCTCCTGTCTTTTTCTTCCCAGACCAATTGGAAGCATTGACTACGCCCGTGGGCTTTTGTACGATCTTTCCCCGACGCATGCCACTTTCGATCCTTTCTCCAATGATGACGATCTCGGAGAAGCTGGAAGTTATACTGCCGACCATCTTGTCATAGAAAGGATCTTGGAGTGTGTCCATGAACATGTTGACCAGTTCCCTTTCGGATAAGGGAGGTTGTACTTGAGCGGCCAACTCTCGCCAGCGTTGGGCATACTGTTTGAAGGACTCTTCTCCCTTCTTGGCCATATTCTGGAGCTGAGTCCGATCAGGGGCCATCTCTGTATTGTACTGATATTGTTTCGTGAAAGCCTCAGCAAGGTCCCTCCATGAACGGATGCGTGTCCGTTCTAGCTGAGTGTACCAGTTTGCAGCTGCCCCTGTTAAGCTGTCTTGAAAGAAATGGATGAGCAGCTTCTCATCGTAAGTACATGCAGACATCTTTCTACAGTACATAGTCAAATGTTTCTTTGGACAGCTGGTTCCTTGGTATTTCTCAAATTCAGGGACCTTGAATTTAGGAGGGATGACCACATCTGGTACTAAGCACAAATCAGATGCATCTTTGGCTTCATAAGCGTTTCCCTCAATTGCCCGGATCCTGTCCTCTAGACCCTTCCATTTTTCTGTATCTTCACTTGAAGGAGGGTTTGGGTTTCCCCTTGGCATGTGGTGATGGTTATAAGACGGTATGTATATAGGGTGCGGCCCTTGGGTGAACATAGAATGCGTTCCTCCAACGGCTGTTTGGTAAGCTTGTGAAGTGGTATTTGGAGGTAGGTTATGTGTTTGGGTTTGTGTTTGGGCTTGTGTTTGGTTGTATGAAGGTGCATGCCCATGAGGAAACCCATAATGAACTCCTTCGGTTGGCGGAGGCATAGTTGATGGCGAAGGGTTTTGTGGAGTGAACCCAGGAGGATATGACGGGTCTGTGGGTTCTCCCAGAGATTCCTTCTGTTTTGACAATTGGATGGCCTCCATCAGCTTGGCCATCTGCTCCTTTAGAGTCTTGAGCTCACTTCTCAACTCCTCATTTTGTCTTTCCAGCTCATCCATGATTCTTGATTGTGCTCGAGTTCTATAAGGATGTCGAGGAAGCTGTGTTTCTTCAATTTTCTGGTGAAGTTAAAAATTAATTTTTGAAAAATAATTTGAATGCAAAAATCATGAATGATAAAAATGTTGATGCACAATGAGTGTGATGTGTAGAATAATTTTTTGAAATCTATTTTTTGATGATAAGTTTATGAATGGATGAATGCGCGCTATGCACATAATTTTATGATTTTTGAAGTTTGACTATTTGAAAATAAATCAGAGTTGCTTTATTTGTTTTTAGCAATTTTTGTGTTTTATGAGTTTTGGTGTTTTTTATTTTGCTAAAAACTTTTGGTTTGGTTTATGAACATTCTTTAGTTTTGCTAGAATTTTTTCTAGAAAGCATTCTTTAGGTTTTCAAAATCTCATTTTCTATCTATTGAATCTTTTTATTTTTCAGTATTTTCAAAAGATTATTTTCCATAATTCTTCCTGTTTCTAAGACATCCTTTTAAGTTTTCTTTGGAATATTTTCAATATTTTCAAAATATATTTTCTCTAGAAGTTTTTATTTGAATTTTTCTTGATCTTTTTTATCTTGATTTGGAATTTTGTATCTCCCCGATTTTAGCTTTTGGCTTCCTTTTGCTGTTTTATATTGTTTGGTTCAAATAGGTGCATGTGAGCGGTGAACCTTGTATCTTGAAAAAGGTGTGTGTGCCCTCTTTACTTCTTATGTGGGTTACCTGTCCTAAGGATCTAAGGCCTTTTATATGAACCTCTCAAAGGTGGTTTGTAATCCTGGGGTGTTGAGGTCACTAGAGCCAAGTTCCAGTCTGCAATGCTTGCCACAACAGCAGAAAAAGCTACCAGTTGTAGGGCATTACAAATAGGACGCACTCTAGCTGGGATTTTCGTGATAGTCAAACAGGACGTAAGCCCCAAAGTGACACCACTAGATCCCTCTAGTCCTAAGCTGCACTCAGACCTGGGTATAGGGCCCCACTCATGATTATGCATATGCAATGTGTGGAGGGCACACAATTTATTGGGATACCTGCAATTGGGGAAATTGCACAGATATATATTGCAATTTATGATTCATCTATCTTAGGGTTGTACAAAGAATAGACAAACAAACAACAGATAAATGAATCGTGCAATCAATAAAATGTTCAAACAAATAAAGAAGAGATCAAATATAATGTACACTCAATTGATCGGGCTTGACTCTCTAATGGTCCCCAGTGGAGTCGCCATCTGTCGCAACCGTAATTCCGACGAGACGACGAACTCGCTAAAATTTTAAAAAAAAAGATTGTTTTGATCAATGTGGAGTCGCCACCAAATTTTTATTTGAGGAAAAAAGATTTGGAAAAACCTTGACTCGATGATGAGATTTAGGTTCGGGAGTCGGTTACGAGTAGGGAAGGTGTTAGGCACCCCACTCGCCTGTTCCGAAGAACAGTACCCTTAAATTGAGTGTGTGATTATTTGAAAATAGTTTAATCCCTTTTATTAGAGTGAAAATAAATACTTGATGGAGGTTAGCCTGACAGGACTTGATCCTGCTCCTACGTATTCCCCGGTGCAATGGGAAACTCAAGGCTTACGTAGTTCTGGTTATGTTTTGAAAATTTGACTTTCGAAAGTGTTTGAAAGAGTGCTTGAAATGTGCTCGAAGGCTTGACCTTCGGAGTTACTTGAAAAGTAAAAATAGCTTGACTATTTTTGAAAACTATTTTCAGGAGGGCGATCCTAATCCACATATGCACAGGGCCCAAGACAACTACGGCTGCACTTGGACCCATACGAATTTCCAAACAACGAACAGCAGAAAAAGCTACCAGTTCGTGCTTAGAGCTCGTCGCGTGAGATTAGGAATCGTAAAACAAGATTTTTATTTTTGAAAAAAAACGATGAATGAAAAAGACAAGACATAAGTAATTATTAGAAAATTAGGAGGGAATTTACCAATTAAGGAATTTGCGGAAATACTTGATAATCTTGAATTTTATTTAGGAATTATAGAATTATTTTGGAATTTTGGAAATTTTGGATTTTTATTAGTGATTATGGAATTTTAGAAAAGGTTGGGGGTAATTTGGTAATTGTACTGGCAGGGGCAGTTTGGGAATTATTGGAAAAGGTTAGGGGTAATTTGGTAATTGTACTGGCAGGGGCAGTTTGGGAATTACTGGAAAAGGTTAGGGGTAATTTGGTAATTGTACTGGCAGGGGCAGTTTGGGAATTACTGGAAAAGGTTAGGGGTAATTTGGTAATTTTACTGGCAGGGGCAGTTTGGGAATTATAGGGTTTTCCTAAGGACAGTGTGGTCATTTCCATAGTAGGGGCAGGATGAGTATTAAGGGCATTGCTAAGGGCAGTGTGGTCATCTCCATAGTAGGGGCAGGATGGGTATTAAGGGCATTGCTAAGGGCAGTGTGGTCATCTCCATAGTAGGGGCAGGATGGGTATTAAGGGCATTGCTAAGGGCAGCGTGGTCATCTCCATAGTAGGGGCAGGATGGGTATTAAGGGCATTGCTAAGGGCCAAATGGTAATGAGACTAACAGATGCCACTTAGATATTCCTAAAAATGAGGGTGATTTAGTATCTAAGGGATTCGATCCCTGGTGTTAGAGGCAGAGAGATGAGTCATTTAACCAGTTTGGCTATGCCTAAGCGCTGATCATAGCCTCACTTTGCTAGGTTATGTTAAAGCCATAATTAATTTAGCAAAGTAGGGAAAAGGTGGTGAGGGGATTCGAACCCAACGCAGGCATTTCCCAGGCCACATGCTTTGCCATTTGAGCTATATCATTGACTAGTCATACTCCATAAGAGCATTATATTAACCAGTTGAGTAGTAGCACAATGCAAATTAAAATGTGAAAGACGCATACTGTGGGTTTCGAAGAGTAGACTTGGGGAATATAATGAGGATGCCTCCACCACTAGGCTAGCTTCCTAGCTGAGTACAACCTTGCATCTTTGTATTTAAGGCTTATTTCATGAAGCAAACAGGTAAGATTCAAACCCATATCACTTCAAACAAGGGAACTCGTTGAGGTATAGAAGATGTCTACTCTGTGTTTGAAAAGTTCTACGCGGTATTGGTGTCTCTTGATGTAAGCTGGGCTCTATAAGGAGGAAAGGCAGGATCTCAGCAAGGCTTGGAAGCAAAGGCAGTATGCACATGATTCTCAGCTTGACAGTGAGCATATTGGATTTTACTCTTGAAGACTTTACACCCTTATACCTCAGGGAAGAGGTTCATTTTAAATTTTGAGGGAGTTCTTATAGATATCAGTTTGATTAACAGAAATTGACTCCCAAAATTAATGGTTTGCCCATATGAATTTAGCCAACTCTAAATGGCTTCCCCTTTGGTAAATGGCACATTCACTGAGCCCTGTGTATTGGTCTTGTTTCAATGGATAGAAGCACTTGCCTCAATGGGAAACAATCAGTCATGGGCTAAAGAATTATTCAACAACATTTTATTACACATCTGGGTGAACATATGATGTAGGTTAATTTGGATTTAAACAAGATTCAGCATGCGAGAATGAGCTGATTCTCTCGGTATTCATTCATTCTGCAGTGGGCTACCCCATCAGGGAACTATTCCTGCGAGCAGCAGTGACACAAACAGTGCATGACTTCTAGCAAACCTTACTTGAGCACATCATTTCGTATGGATGACTCTGTTGGCTCAATTTCAATTCACTTAGCCACCTGGTTGCAGATAAATTTGGGCAGCAGTAACTACATTGGTGAGGGACGATTTACTCAGTGTATTGGCTTGTCCTCAAGGTTAGTTCATATGCTACGAGGCAAGATTGAGGATGACCATTAGCTGATTCGGTGTTGCCATAAGAATCTACTGACTTGTTATGATTATGGTGGAATATCAGTTTTAACACTTTGCAGATTAACAGATTTGGGCATCAGTATCCTCGTCTCAGACCACTCCTAGTCGAGCTAAATTCACATAAAAACTAGAGCTGATAATTCTTGATGATTCTTGATCACCAAAACTGAATGCTAGCATTATCATAGCTCATATTTCACCTTTATGTTGAATGGTGTATTTAGGGAATGATTCTCAATCCCAACTGTAGGAGACTAAGGTAGGCATGCACAGGAAATCAAGATTTTAGATACCAATTCATTCCCTATATCCTGAACAAGATTTCTAAAAAGTAAACGCAAAACCACTCTCGAACACTTTTCATGCAAATATATCAATCTTATTGACTCATATTCATGCGCTATTCAAGATCAAAGCCTTGGTTTCATGATCGAATGTATTCAATTACACACGTCAAGGTGAATTCAGCTCAAGCTTAAATCAAAATTCTGGTTTTCATGCAAGAACAGAGAGGTATCCAGAGACTTGATGTGTTCTGATTATGCTTACCTATTTTCTTGAATCCGATCGAGTTCCAACGTCAATTTCCAGGTGCTTGAATTCCAGAGGACTCTTAACGCTTCCGAAAAATCAATCTGTTTCTCTCCTCTTCATTCCAAACTCCCCAGAAAAAAGCCCCTTCTCCATTCTGCCTTCTGTCTTTTTATAGGCCCAGTGTTTCCTTCCTTTCTTTTTGATTTTGTCCTCTCTTGCAAATACTGAAAATTACCTTGACTTTTTAATTTTGCTTTTTCGTCCCTCGCCCCTTGTTTTGATTTTTGTCCTCTTTTGCAAATAAAAATATTGCTTTTTGGTCCTATCCTTTTTTGCAAATCATCCTTTTTGCTTTTTAGTCCCATCCTTTTATAACAAAATTTGGATTTTTTGGTTTCTTTTTAATTCTGTTAAATTTTCTGTTTTTATTTTCTGTTTTTATTTTCTATTTTTTTTCTGTTTTTATTTTCTGTTTTAAAAAAAAAATTCTTTTTATTTTAATAAAATCTTTTCTTTTTCTTTTTACTGTTTTTTTTTAATTTCTGTTTTGTTTTTTTAGATTTTAGATTTTTTATTGAATTTCAGTTAATAATTTTTAGTTAACCTTTTCTTTTATTTTTTGATTTCTTTATTTGTTTTGATCCTGTTTTTTTTTTATATTATTATTTTTGTTTTTTATTCAGATTTTTTAAAAAATTTGATTTAAGACTTTTTATTAAATTTTCAGATTTTAGTTTTTTTTATTAAATCTTCTTTATTTATTTTTTTAAATTCTGATTTTATTCTAAAAAAAAACTTTTGTCTGTTTTCTGTTTTCTGATTGTTCTTTCTGTTTTCTGTTTTCTGTTTTCTTGTAATTCTGGTTTCTTGATTAATTTTGATAATTGGGAGCCTCGGACATAAATGGGTGTTTACACTTACAAACAATGGATAAGAACACAAACAAAAATCATACTTACACATACAACAAATGCTAATATACAACAAGCACTCACAATTGAATCATACACAACACCAGAAAAAAATCCAAACACAACTATAAAAACACAATACACATACAATGATTATATATACACATTCAACAAGCATACATTTGTGTATGACATACAAACAAAGAGCATACAAAATACACACATATACAAAGAACACAAGTAAATCAATGCGAATAATGAAGAAACTTAAACACTATAAACTTAGATGTTTCAATCTCTACCTAATGATTAACAATTCGCAAAAAGATTTAAAGCACACAAAACATTTGATTCATAATTCATAACCATGCAAGTACATATTATCCCAACTCCATTTGAGCACTTAAAAAGTTCAAAATTACATATAATCATAAATATCATCATGAATATATCTAACATAAAATAAAATTGAAGAATTTTATGGCAAAAAACACAAGATTATAAAAGCTTGTATATACATGCTTAAGATAATGAATTAAGGATTTAAAAATAGGTTATAAATAACACTTATATCTCCACACAGAAATGTCCAAACAACCAATATAATGGCTAAACCACATAAACAAAAAAATCATGAAACAACACCACCATAATATAAAAATAGTCACAATAGATAATTTAATTGTTACAACTTGCATCACCCTCAATATGTTAAATCACTACAAAATAAAAGGAAAAAAAAAGTCTCAAAAAGAATATATTCCATCATTTAGTTTTTAATTTTTAATTTTGATAGTATAAAAAAATTTTCAATCTTTACACAAAGTCTTAAAGGAACACAAATAATTACAAAAATAACCATTTATAACTATAAATAATAAAATAATGTATTAGATATAGAGAATAATTTAAAAAATAACTACTTGTTATTATAATAATAAAATAATATATTAGATAATAAAATATAATAAATAAATTATTATTTTATTATTAACAAGCAGTTTAAGAAAATAAAAAAAATAAGGATATGAATTAAGAAAATTTCATCACATATAATATATTTATTAGATTAACAAATATATATTTCAGCAATAAGGTTTAGGATGACTAATATCAACAATTAAACTAAGTGGTTATAAAATGGTAAAAACTTAAATTGACACATTTCATCAAACAATAAGATTATTAAAAATTTGATGCAATGTCCTAAATTTATGCGCATGTCATAAAGCTTTATCTTTAATAATTATGAAGTTTTATCTTTAATTAATGCGGCGTTAAGAATTAATTTCATCATATTTTTTATAAAATATAAACTTAATAAATGAATCATTAAGAGATCAAATTTTAACTAAAATAAAATTAACAACAATAAAAATTTAAAATTGAAAACACCATCCCAAAACAATGACAAGTAACATGCGGAATGTCTATTGGACTATAAATCATGGCATAAATTTAAATCTCCAAGATATTGAACAGAAACAGTTTCAAGACATTCTCTAAGACCTGAAAACAAAATTTAAAGCGCACATCTATAGTGAGATCAAAACTTAAGGTCACAGAAAGCTTTAATTTACATAAAAGAATGTTGAATCAAAACCAAAGAAGAGCATGCATATTATAATTTGAAAGAAACCGATCTTCAGTTTACTCACCCTCAATCACAACCATATTTCCTTGTTATTTAAAAGGGGAAATACAACTACAGTTATTACAAACAGTCATTAGATACTACACTATCTTTCTCTTTAGAACTGCTAGTTTGGAGATTTGTTTAAGCCAGGTGTCCAGCAACACCATAATATTCAGATCAATGAACTACACTAGAAAGCAATAAGTAGGATATCGAGATGGTGGCACATCATTTTGATGAGAATGCCAGTTTCACATTTGAAGAAAAGGATCATGTACAGGACTAACAACTTTGTTTCTTTCTTTCTATTAGCTCTTGAATGGATACATGACATCACTCTATAGACAGAAAAACTTAAAGACAGGATTGGAATTGTTCAATCAATTAAAAAGGTATGAAAACAAAGAAATCATGATCTTTTCTCACATCAAAACACAAATATACAATTGATACTCAATGAATCTGGGTTTCTCAAAAGAGATAATTCAGGGTTATTGATTAATCTCGTCTGTAGCTTCTAATTCTCTGACTTGATATTTCCTGTGACTAATCCAACCCAAGAATACATGCAAGTATGACTCAGTTGGATGAGCAAAATAGCATTCTATAACTGGTGATACAAGATTCAAAATAAAAAATAAATTATAAATCATGGCATAAACTTAAATCTCCAAGATATTGAACAGAAACAGTTTCAAGACATTCTCTAAGACCTGAAAGAAAAATTTAAAGCGCACATCTATAGTGAGATCAAAACTTAAGGTCACAGAAAGCTTTAATTTACATAAAAGAATGTTGAATCAAAACCAAAGAAAAGCATGCATATTATAATTTGAAAGAAACCGATCTTCAGTTTACTCACCCTCAATCACAACCATATTTCCTTGTTATTTAAAAGGGAAAATACAACTACAGTTATTACAAACAGTCATTAGATACTACACTATCTTTCTCTTTAGAATTGCTAGTTTGGAGATTTGTTTAAGCCAGGTGTCCAGCAACACCATAATAATCAGATCAATGAACTACACTAGAAAGCAACAAGTAGGATATCGAGATGGTGGCACATCATTTTGATGAGAATGCCAGTTTCACATTTGAAGAAAAGGATCATGTACAGGGCCTAACAACTTTGTTTCTTTCTTTCTATTACCTCTTGAATGGATACATGACATCACTCTATAGACAGAAAAACTTAAAGACAGGATTGGAATTGTTCAATCAATTAAAAAGGTATGAAAACAAAGAAATCATGATCTTTTCTCACATCAAAACACAAATATACAATTGATACTCAATGAATCTGGGTTTCTCAAAAGAGATAATTCAGGGTTATTGATTAATCTCGTCTGTAGCTTCTAATTCTCTGACTTGATATTTCCTGTGACTAATCCAACCCAAGAATACATGCAAGTATGACTCAGTTGGATGAGCAAAATAGCATTCTATAACTGGTGATACAAGATTCAAAATAAAAAATAAATTATAAATCATGGCATAAACTTAAATCTCCAAGATATTGAACAGAAACAGTTTCAAGACATTCTCTAAAACCTGAAAAGAAAATTTAAAGCGCACATCTATAGTGAGATCAAAACTTAAGGTCACAGAAAGCTTTAATTTACATAAAAGAATGTTGAATCAAAACCAAAGAAGAGCATGTATATTATAATTTGAAAGAAACCGATCTTTAGTTTACTCACCCTCAATGACAACCATATTTCCTTGTTATTTAAAAAGGGAAATACAACTACAGTTAGTTTGGAGATTTGTTTAAGCCAGGTGTCCAGCAACAACATAATATTCAGATCAATGAACTACACTAGAAAGCAATAAGTAGGATATGGAGATGGTGGCACATCATTTTGATGAGAATGCCAATTTCACATTTGAAGAAAAGGATTATGTACAGGGCCTAACAAATTTCTTCCTTTCTTTCTATTAGGTCTTGAATGGATACATGACATCACTCTATAGACAGAAAAACTTAAAGACAAGATTGGAATTGTTCAATCAATTAAAAAGGTATGAAATCAAAGAAATCATGATCTTTTTTCAAATCAAAACACAAATATACAATTGAGACTCAATGAATCTGGGTTTCTCAAAAGAGATAATTCAGGGTTATTGATTAATCTCGTCTGTAGCTTCTAATTCTCTGACTTGAGATTTCCTCTGACTAATTCCACCCAAGAATACATGCAAGTATGACTCAGTTGGATGAGCAAAATAGCATTCTATAACTGGTGATACAAGATTCAAAATAAAAAATAAATTATAAATCATGGCAGAAACTTAAATCTCCAAGATATTGAACAGAAACAGTTTCAAGACATTCTCTAAGACCTGAAAAGAAAATTTAAAGCGCAAGAAAATATCTGATACAATTATTTAGCAAACCTTCGCAAGAAAACAAGCTAGCTTCAAACTACTAGGTAAAGATGTTATGAGCACAAGCATACCTTAGACCTTGAAGGTGAAATATTTGCAAGCCAAGAAAAATGATGTTACCGAAAATGATGCAGCAAACCCATTTTTTCCTATCTAATTAGGGAGAGAAAAGGGGAAATCATATTGGAATGACAAGAATCAAGAAACCGTTTCTTGCTAGGTCAACAATTCTTGATGAATTGTGATTGTGAGTGGAGAAGAGATAGAAGAGGAAGGGTGAGGTGAAGAAGATGAAAGTGAGGAGGAAGAGGAGACATTTTGTATTTGTGTGGAGTTTGGGATTGGGATTTAGGTGTGACAGGGAAGAAGAAGAGTAGAGCAAGACATTTTATATTTATTTATATATTATCAATACATCAAAAGAGAAAAGAATTGAAAGTTGTCCATCTCATCCAATGTAATATTCTTGCAAACGTAATCAAAGCATAACTTTTCTGAGAATTAATGCAGCTATTAGGATAATATTGTGCAACCCATCCATATCTTTTCACAAAAGATCGTAATCACAACGGCGAGAAATTTATCCTTTAAAAATTACATTTAATTAAAAAAAAAATATTCAAAGCATCATGCAAATATTACACAGAAGAAGTAAAAAGAAAAATAAAGAAGAATGCCATGATAACTTAAGTATGATATGTGCAGCTTATACAAAATCTACTTAAGGTTTCTTCCATGACAAACTTCCACTCAAATCGATCTTCAATTAAATTCTACTCATTCTGCCATATTTTTAATAGTAAAAATTATAATTTAAATTAATTGTGTATAAAATTTTTAATATATATATATACTGAATTAGTAACATGACAAAGTTTATCTGAGTTTAAATCAACAAATATTTAACGGTGAATATAAAGATAAAAATAAAAATTTTAAAATTTTAATAATGCAATTAGAAAAAAATTCACAGAATACAAATAAAATATTATATTTTAATCAACCAAAAATACATTTAAGTTTTTTTTTTGTATTATTTTAAAAGTTGAAGATAATGAGTATTATTTTTTTAATTTATCTTTTATTTTATACAATAATATTAATTAATAAAAATTAATTGATATAAGAGACTTTTTATATATACAATAAAATTAATAAAATTTAAACTTAAGATACCTTTTCTCTTCCTCTTTTCCTAATTCCAAAAGTCGTTGTGGTTCGGATGAAGCTTTGAACTCTGATTGATATTGAATATATTGACACTCCAAACTTGTTCTTCCCACTATATTTAATTTTTTTATTAATCTTTTAAAAATACTTATTAAGAAAATATTATATTTTTATTTAAAATAATATTGTAATATATTAAAATTTTAATAATTATATATTTTCGATTGTTTTAGTTTTTTAACCAATATTTTTAAAATAACAATTAATATTTTTTTATTTTAAAAATAAATATAAAACGTATTCTTGATTATGAACGTATTAAAATTCTAATTATGAACACACTCACACACCCACAATTTATAATATGAAATATAAAAATTTACAGTTTATAATATGAAATATAAAAATTTTAAAAATTATAGTATCATCAAACATGAAACTTCAATTCCATTAACATTTCCTTAAAAAACTCTAAAATGATTTTAAAATTAACCATATATAAGTAAAAAAAAATAATAGTCACAATAACACCCTTCCATTATTTTATTTTTGTTCTTAAAAATTAATTAAAGATGATCAACAAATCTCATCATTTATTTTAAATTTTTAATGTTTGTGTTTCACACCATACAAACAAATTTAATTCAAAAATTATTTCAAAATTGTATCAAAAGAAGCTAAGAAACACAAATATTCCCAAATAATGGTGGCATCGTGCTGTCCTGTATCAAATATGTTTGGTCGACTTTTTTTTAGCTCTTTTACTTTTGCTGTCTAAACTTTTGTATCTATACAAAATATAAATATTATAATGATCAGATAGATTTTATAATTTTAAAATATTTATAATGAATTTACTTATTTTTAAAATATATTTTTTGTGATTAAAATTTTTTATTTTAGGTTAATTTGAAATTAATTTTATATATAATATAAATTATGATTATATTTTTTGTGCCATATAATTTTTAAATATATATAGTGTTTTTTTTTTTTGTTGCTCTTCTATTAGTTTGGGTTCCTTAAACTCTTCTTAATGATTCAATCTTCTTTAACTCATGAGAAGGTTTGAGGAGATGAATTACAAGCTTCATAGTTATGACAACGATGGTTCTAATTCTTCTTCTCGTTGATGCTTTTATATTAGTTTTAATAATTTTTATCCTTTTCTATTTGTGTTTTTATTTGTATTTGTTGATGTATGAAAATATATTTGGTTTATTAGTTTTTATGATTAAGAATAGTCACAATGTTTCTGTTGCATGAATTTAGGGTTAAAGCTTATGCATTTATATGTGAAGTCTTTTTATATTTTCACCGTAAACTCAAACGAATACATTAGTTTCAAAATGATGCGCAAAAAATATAGTTTCAAATTCATCTTGTATTTCATTTGATTTTAATAGAAGAAGGACAAAGACAATTTAATTATACCTCGTCTCACGTTTCAAGCATTTGTTTTTAACACAGGAAAGATCAAGATAATTTAATTATGCCATAATTATGCCTGGTGCACAAAACTGCAACATTTATAGAAAAAAATAATACTGTTTCTTTGACATTTATTTTCAATTATTATTTAATTTTTATTTAGTCCTTAATTACTTTTAAAAAAACCATTATTTAATATAATAAGTAAATCAATGAGATAAATTAAATATATAAAAATATTTAATAATGATTTTAATATATATAAATAAAATATTAATTAATTACATATTAAATATATTTTTAGTTCTATTAAATTTTTAAATTTAGTTTTTCATTTTAAAATTTAATGATTTTATGCAAAATATTTTTACTTTCCTCCTTTGGTACCATAAATTCAATCCAAAAGACGTTTAAGGATGAAGACGAAAGCCTAAGAAGGAGAAAGACAATTTAAATATATCTGCTACACCACTATCCACAATTATTATATAACAAAACACTGTTTGCATGTGTTAAAAACTTTTTTTATATTTATTTTTAATTATTATTTAATTTTTTAAATAATACAAATTTTTATTTATTATTAAAATACATTTACAAAAACAATTATTTAATTTAATAACTAAATTAATGAGAGAAATTAAATATATAAAATTTTTAATAATAATTTTAATATATAAATAAATTTAAATTAATTTTATATTAAATATACTTTTAGTTCTTTCGATATTTTACATTTTTAAATTTAGTATTTAATTTTAAAATTTATTGCTTTTCATCTCTACTTTTGAATATAAACTATTTTAAATTTATTAAAATAACATACACTTAAGATGTATCAATATTTACACATTAATTATAATAAGGTAAAAGTAATTTTTTAAAAAAATAAATTTGTTATTTTAAAATTAAAAATTTAAATCAAAATTTTATGATTCTATGATAAATAAAAATTTATTTAATTCCATAATTTTCAAATTTTATATAAAAATAAAATGGACAAAATGTTATACATGTATTTTTATATCATGAGAAGAATATAAGAAAAAAAATTAAATTTTATTTTCTGATTATAAAATTACGAATAAAAAAATTTAAAACAAAATTAATACATCACTAATTAATTTAATATACAAGTTAAACTTTACAGAGTATAAGATAAATTTTCTATGATAATAAATTTTTTTATTTCATGCTCTAAAATAAAATTACTTAATTGATAATATTTTTACTTTTTAAAATACTATTTTCACTTGTCCTCCTTCTTTCTTGTTGTCATTGTTATTCTAGTTGTTTGGGTTCCTTAAACTCTTTCTAATGGTTTAATTTTATTGAGTTTAAGTAGATTAAAGTGAGTTATAAACTTCATATTTGAAGTAACGACGGTTCAACTTTTTCTTATCTTTCTCATTTTAGACTTTAAATTTTATATCCTCTTCTATTATTGTCGGTTGATGTTGTTGATGTATGAAAATCTTTTCAGTTCATTAGTTTCAAACATTGGCCAAAAGTGTGATTTTTCTATTGTATTAATATCGATGTTAAATATTATATATTTTCATGCGAGACATTTTTACTTCCATGCACCATAAACTAAGACGTGAATATGTGTGGTGATCGTTTAAAAACGAAGGAGAATAGAAAACGTAGTTCTAAATTTTCTGCATGGACCAAACATTTGCATTAAATACATGAAATAGAAAGACAATTTAATGATATATGTCTCGTGCACCACGCCGCAACGATTATAAAAGAAAACACTGTGTTGTACGCATTGAAAAACTTCTTTCACATTTATTTTTAATTATTATTTAATTTTTAAATAACACTAATTCTTATTTATTATTTAATAATTTTTACAAAAAATAATTATTTAATATAATAAGTAAATTTATGAGAAAAATAAAAAATATATAGTAATAATTTTAATATGTATGAATAAATTATTCACTAATTTTATTTTAAATATATTTTTACTACTTTTGATATTTTAAACTTTTAAATTTACTTTAACAATTAAAATTTATTTATTTTAATTTTTTTAAAATATAAACTTGTTTTTGTTTTTTTAAAATAACATAAAATTAATATTATCAATATTTTACGCAATAATTACAATAAGGTAAAACTAATTATTTTGAAAAACAAATAATTAATTTTATTATTTTAAAATAAAAATTGAAATAAAAATTTTATGATTCTATAATAAATAAAAATATATTTAATCCCCTCATTTTTAAATTTTATATTAAAATTTAAGTAATATATAAAAATAAAATGGACAAAATGTTATACATGTATGTTTATATTATGAGAAGAATATAAAAAAAAATCAAATTTTATTTGGTTATTATAAAATTACAAATAAAAAAATTTAACACAGAATTAATACATCACTAAGTCATGTAGTATACAAGTTAAACATTACAAAGTATAAGATAAATTTTCTATGCTAATAATTTTTTTTATTTCATGCTCTAAAATAAGATTACTTAAGTGATAATATTTTTTTAAGACTTTTTTTCACTTGTATCCTTCATTTTTTTTGTCGTTGTACTTCTACTTGTTTGGGCTCTTTAAACTCTTACCAGTGATTCAATTTTCTTTAACCAGTAAAGGGGTTTAAGTAGATTAAAGCTTCATAGTTGAAGTAATGATGGTTCTACTTTTTCTTATTTTTGATGTTTTCATTTTAGATTTTAAATTTTATATCCTCTTCTATTATTGTTTTGTTGATGTATGAAAATTTAATGATATATGCCTGGTGCACCATGCCGCAACGATTATACAAGAAAATACTATCTTGCACATATCGAAAAATATTTTCACATTTATTTTCAATTATTATTTAATTTTTTATGTAACACTAATTTTTATTTATTATTTAATTGCTTTAAAAAATATTTATTTAATATAATAAGTAAATTTATGAGAAAATTTTAAAATATAAAATATATAGTAATAATTTTAATACGTATAAATAAATTATTAACTGATTTTATATTAAATATATTTTCAGTACTTTTGATATTTTAAACTTTTAAATTTACATTATCATTTTAAATTTATTTATTTTAATTTATTTTCTTATATATACACTATTTTTTGTTTTTTAAAATAACATACATTTAATATGTATCAATAGTTTACACAATAATTACAATAAGGTAAAAATAATTATTTTGAAAAACAAATAATTAAATTTATTATTTTAAAATTAAAAATTAAAATTAAAATTTTATTATTGTATAATAAGTAAAAATATATTCAATCCCCTCATTTTTAGATTTTATATAAAAATTTAAGTAATATATAAAAATAAAATGGACAAAATGTTAATCATGTATGTTTATATAATGAGAAGAATATAAAAATAAATCAAATTTTATTTTGTTATTATAAAATTATAAATAAAAAAATTTAACACAGAATTAATACATCACCAAGTAATTGTAATATACAAGTTAAAGATTACACGGTATAAGATAAATTTTCTATGATAATAAATTTTCACATGAAATTAATTAAGTGATTTTTTTTTAAGACTTTTTTTTCACCGTCCTTTTTTGCGTCATTATTTTTATACTTGTTTGGGCTCATAAACTATTTTCTTTCACGATGGGAGTTTAAATAGATTAAAGTAAGTTACAAGCTTTATAGTTGAATTTTATACTTGTTTGGGCTCATTAAACTCTTTCGATTTTCTTTCACCGGTGAGGGGTTTAAATAGATTAAAGTAAGTTACAAGCATAGTTAAAGTAACGATGGTTCTACCTTTTCTTCTCCTTGATGTTTTCATTTTAGATTTTACATTTTATATCTTTAAATTATTTACAATGTGAAAATGTATTTGGATGATTAGTTTCAAAGATAAGCATTTTCTTTTGCATGCTTTAAATACATAAGGACAAACCAAAATTAAGGTGTAATGATTTATGCATCAGAAGGAGAAACATCGTCCAAATTCATTCCACATATAAGCATTTGCTTTAAATACATAAGGACAAAGAAAATTTAATGATTTATGTCTGGTGCACCACGTCGTAACGATTATACAAGAAAACACTATCTTGCATGTATTGAAAAACTTTTTCACATTTATTTTTAATTATTATTTAATTTTTTAAATAACACTGATATTTATTTCTTATTTAATTACTTTTAAAAAGATATTTATTTAATATAATAAATAAATTTATGAAAAAAAGTAAAAATATAAAATATATAGTAATAATTTTAATATTTATACATAAATTATTAACTGATTTAATATTAAATATATTTTATTACTTTTGATATTTTAAACTTTTAAATATACTTTATCATTTTAAATTTACTTATTTTAATTTCTTTTCTTATATATAAACTATTTTTTGTTTTTCAAAATAACACACTTAATATGTATCAATATTTTACACATTAATTACAATAAGGTAAAAATAATTATTTTGAAAACAAATAATTAAATTTATTATTTTAAAATTAAAAATTTAAATGAAAATTTTATGATTCTATAATAAATAAAAATATATTTAATCCCCTCATTTTTATATTTTATATTAAACTTTAAATAATATATAAAAATAAAGTGGACAAAATGTTATACATATATGTTTATATAATGAGAACAATATAAGAAAAAATATCAAATTATAGTTTCTTATTATAAATTACAAATAAGAAAATTTAACACAGAATTAATATATCACCAAGTAATTTTAATATACAAGTTAAAAATTACAAAGTATAAGATAAATTTTCTATAATAATAATTTTTTGTATTTTATGTTCTAAAATAAAATTACTTAAGTGATAATATCTTCTTTAAGACTTTTGTTTTACTTGTGTCATTTTTTGTTGTTGTTTTTATACTTGTTTGGTTCCTTAAACTCTTTCCGGTCATAGTCATATTCAATTTTCTTTCACCGGTGAGAGAGTTTAAGTAGATTAAAGTGAGTCATCAACTTTATAGCAAAACTAATATGATTCTACTTTTTCTTTTCCTTGATGTTTTCATTTTAGATTTTACATTTTATATCCTTTTCTATTATTTGATGTTCATGTGTGAAAATTTATTTGGTTGATTAGTTTCTAATAATAACCATACTCTTTACTCTTCTTATGCATAAATATCAATGTTAAATATTATAGATTGTTACATTAGATTTTTTTTATTTTCCTGCACCATAAATTAAGATGTAAAGATATCTGATAATCGTTTAAAATCGAAGAAGCACACCAAACATAGTTCCAAATTCGCTCCATATTAAATATACGAAAGAGAAACACAATTTAATGATATATGTTTGCACCACCCCGCAATTATACAAGAAAACACTATCTTACACATATTGAAAAACTTCTTTCACATTTATTTTCAATTATATTTAATTTTTTAGATAACACTAATTTTTAATTATTATTTAATTACTTTTAAAAAAATATTTATTTATTATAATAAGTAAATTTATGAGAAAATTAAAAAATTTAAAATATATAGAATAATTTTAATATGTATAAATAAATTATTAACTGATTTTATATTAAAAATATTTTTAGTACTTTTGATATTTTAAACTTTTAAATTTACTCTATCATTTTAAATTTACTTATTTTAATATCTTTTCTTATATATAAAGTATTTTTTGTTTTTTAAAATAACATACACTTAATATGTATCAATATTTTACACATTAATTACAATAAGGTAAAAATAATTATTTTGAAAAAAATAATTAAATTTATTATTTTAAAATTACAAATTTAAATGAAAATTGTATGATTCTATAATAAATAAAAATATATTTAATCCCTTCATTTTTAAATTTTATATAAAAATTTAAGTAATATATAAAAATAAAGTGGACAAAATGTTATACATGTATTTTTATGTCATCCCTAAAAGAAGAAAAAAAATTAAATTATAGTTTCTTATTATAAAATTACCAATAAAAAAATTTAACACAGAATTAAGACATCAAAAATTAATTTAAAATACAAGTTAAACTTTACAGAGTATCAGATAAATTTTCTATGATAATAAATTTTTGTATTTCATGTTCTAAAATAAAATTAATTAAGTGATAATATTTTTTTTAAGATTTTTTTTCACTTTTATCCTTTTTTGCGGTCGTTGTTTTTATACTTGTTTGGGCTCATTAAACTCTTCCTACATTCAATTTTCTTTCACAAAGAGGGTTTAAGTAGATTAAAGTGAGTTACAAGCTTTACAGCGAAACTAAGAATAAGAATGATTCTCCCTTTTCATTTTAGATTTTAGATTTTATATCATCTTCTATTATTTGCGGTGAATGTGTGAAAATGTATTTGGCGCATTAGTTTCTAATATTAGCAATAGTTTTAACTTTTTCTTTTGCATGAATATTAATTTTAAATATTATAACTTGTCACATGATAATTTTTTTATTTCCGTGCACCATAAACTAAGATATGAAGTTGTCTACTGATCGTTTAAAAACGAAGAGCACCGGAAACATAGTTCCAAACTCGCTCCATATCGTTTAAAAACGAAGAGCACCGGAAACATAGTTCCAAACTCGCTCCATAGACAAGCATTTGCTTTAAATACATGAAAGACAAAGATAATTTAATGATATATGTCTGGTGCACCACCCGCAACGATTATACCAGAAAACACTATCTTGCACGTATTGAAAAATTTCTTTCACATTTATTTTTAATTATTATTTAATTTTTTAAATAACACTAATGTCTATTTCTTATTTAATTACTTTTAAAAGGATATTTATTTAATATAATAAGTAAATTTATGAAAAAAAGTAAAAATATAAAATATATAGTAATAATTTTAATATGTATAAATAAATTATTAACTGATTTAATATTAAATATATTTTATTACTTTTGATATTTTAAACTTTTAAATATACTTTATCATTTTAAATTTACTTATTTTAATTTCTTTTCGTATATATAAACTATTTTTTATTTTTCAAAATAACACACTTAATATATATCAATATTTTACACATTAATTACAATAAGGTAAAAATAATTATTTTGAAAAACAAATAATTAAATTTATTATTGTAAAATTAAAAATTTAAATGAAAATTTTATGATTCTATAATAAATAAAAATATATTTAATCCCCTCATTTTTATATTTTATATAAAAATTTAAGTAATATATAAAAATAAAATGCACAAAATGTTATACATGTAATTTTATGTCATCCGAAAAATATAAGAAAAAAAATCAAATTATAGTTTCTTATTATAAAATTACAAATAAGAAAATTTAACACAATTAATACATCACCAAGTAATTTTAATATACAAGTTAAACATTACAGAGTATAAGATAAATTTTCTATAATAATAAATTTTTGTATTTTATGTTCTAAAACAAAATTACTTAAGTGATAATATTTTTTTTAAGACTTTTGTTTTACTTGTGTCATTTTTTGTTGTTGTTGTTTTTATACTTTTTGGGTTCTTTAAAATCTTCCAGTCATTCAATTTTCTTTCATCTTACCTGAGAGGGTTTAAGTAGATTAAAGTTAGTTACAAGCTTTATAGCAGAACTAACCATGATTCTACTTTTTCTTCTCCTTGATGTTTTCATTTTAGATTTTCATTTTATCTCCTTTTCTATTATTTGATGTTCATGTGTGAAAATGTATTTGGTTCATTAGTTTCTAACATTAACTATAGTTTTGACTTTTCTTTTGCATGAATATCAATGCTAAATATTAAAGATTGTTACATGAGAATTTTTTATTTCCACCATAAATTAAGACCATAAATTAAGATGTGAAGGATGTGAAGATGTCGATGATCGTTTAAAATCGAAGAAGCACAGGAAACATAGTTCCAAATTCGCTCCATATATCAAGCATTTGCTTTAAATAAAAAGACAATTTAATGATATATGTATGTGCACCACCCCGCAACGATTATACAAGAAAACACTATTTTGTATATGTTGAAAAACTTCTTTCACATTAATTTTCAATTATTATTTAATTTTTTAGATAACACTAACTTTTAATTATTATTTAATTACTTTTAAAAAAATATTTATTTAGTATAATAAGTAAATTTATGAAAAAAATTTAAAAATTTAAAATATATAGTAATAATTTTAATATGTATAAATAAATTATTAACTAATTTTATATTAAAGATATTTTTAGTACTTTTGATATTTTAAACTTTTAAATTTACTCTATCATTTTAAATTTACTTATTTTAATATCTTTTCTTATATATAAAGTATCTTTTTTTTTAAATACCATACACTTAATATGTATCAATATTTTACACATTAATTACAATAAGGTAAAAATAATTATTTTGAAAAAAAATAATTAAAATTATTATTTTAAAATTACAAATTTAAATGAAAATTATATGATTGTATAATAAATAAAAATATATTTAATCCCCTCATTTTTCAATTTTATATAAAAATTTAAGTAATATATAAAAATAAAGTGGACAAAATGTTATACATGTATTTTTATGTCATCCTAAAAAAGAAGAAAAAAAATCAAATTATAGTTTCTTATTATAAAATTACCAATAAAAAAATTTAACACAGAATTAAGACATAAATAATTAATTTAATATACAAGTTAAACTTTACAGAGTATAAGATTAATTTTGTATGATAATAAATTTTTGTATTTCATGTTCTAAAATAAAATTAATTAAGTGATAATATTTTTTTTAAGATTTTTTCTTTACTTGTGTCCTTTTTTGCGGTCGTTGTTTTTTTTGGGTTCATTAAACTCTTCTAGTCATTTAAGTTTCTTTCACCGGTGAGAGAATTTAAGTAGATTAAAAATAAGTTACAAGCTTTATAGCGGAACTAACGATGATTCTACCTTTTCTTTTCCTTGATGTTTTCATTTTAGATTTTACATTTTATATCATCTTCTATTATTTGCAGTGAATGTGTGAAAATGTATTTGGCGCATTAGTTTCTAATATTAGCCATAGTTTTAACTTTTCTTTTGCATGAATATCAATTTTAAATATTATAAATTGTCAGATGAGAGTTTTTCTACTTTCGTGCACCATAAACTAAGATATGAAGCTGTCTAATGATCGTTTAAAAACGAAGGAGCATAGGAAACATAGTTCCAAACTCGCTCAAGCATTTGCTTTAAATACATGAAAGACAAAGATAATTTAATGATATATGTCTGGTGCACCACCCCGCAACGATTATACCAAAAAACACTATCTTGCACGTATTGAAAAATTTCTTTCACAATTATTTTTAATTATTATTTAATTTTTTTTAAATAACACTAATGTCTATTTCTTATTTAATTACTTTTAAAAAGATATTTATTTAATATAATAAGTAAATTTATGAAAAAAAGTAAAAATATAAAATATATAGTAATAATTTTAATATGTATAAATAAATTATTAACTGATTTAATATTAAATATATTTTATTACTTTTGATATTTTAAACTTTTAAATATACTTTATCATTTTAAATTTACTTATTTTAATTTCTTTTCGTATATATAAACTATTTTTTATTTTTCAAAATAACACACTTAATATATATCAATATTTTACACATTAATTACAATAAGGTAAAAATAATTATTTTGAAAAACAAATAATTAAATTTATTATTGTAAAATTAAAAATTTAAATGAAAATTTTATGATTCTATAATAAATAAAAATATATTTAATCCCCTCATTTTTATATTTTATATAAAAATTTAAGTAATATATAAAAATAAAATGCACAAAATGTTATACATGTAATTTTATGTCATCCGAAAAATATAAGAAAAAAAATCAAATTATAGTTTCTTATTATAAAACTACAAATAAGAAAATTTAACACAATTAATACATCACCAAGTAATATTAATATACAAGTTAAACATTACAGAGTATAAGATAAATTTTCTATAATAATAAATTTTTGTATTTTATGTTCTAAAACAAAATTACTTAAGTGATAATATTTTTTTTAAGACTTTTGTTTTACTTGTGTCATTTTTTGTTGTTGTTGTTTTTATACTTTTTGGGTTCTTTAAAATCTTCCGGTCATTCAATTTTTCTTTCAGCGGTGAGAGGGTTTAAGTAGATTAAAGTTAGTTACAAGCTTTATAGCAGAACTAACCATGATTCTACTTTTTCTTCTCCTTGATGTTTTCATTTTAGATTTTCATTTTATCTCCTTTTCTATTATTTGATGTTCAAGATTTTCATTTTAGGGTTAAAGTTCAAAATAATGAATCGACAAAGTCATGATCAGAAAAGGTCTTACCGGTTTCCAACAACAATTCAGGCAAAAATCAGGATCATATAAGAGCCCGCTAGGTCGACAATCATTAAAGAAGACCTAGGCAAAAGTTAGGGCACAATCAAGCAGAAGGCCCGTTAGGTCGAAAACCCGTAAGGGCGACCTAGGCAAAAAGTTAGGGCGCAATCAAGTAGAAGGCACGCTAGGTCGACAATCTTCAAAAAAGACCTAGGCAAAAGTTAGGGCACGATCAAACAAATGCCCGCTAGGTCAGCAATCCTCAAGAATGACCTAGGAAAAAGTTAGGGCACAACCAAGTAAAAGGCCCACTAGGTCGAAAACCCGTAAGGGCGACCTAGGCAAAAGTTAGGGCACAATCAAGCGAGAAGGTCCGCTAGGTCGACAATCTTCAAAAAGACCTGGGCAAAGTTAGGGGCACGATCAAACAAATGCCCGCTAGGTCACGCAATCTCAAAGAATGACCTAGGAAAAAGTTAGGCGCAATCAAACGAGAAGCCCGCTAGGTCGACAATCTTCAAAAGAGACTTAGGCAAAAGTTAGGGCATAATCAAACAAAAGCCCGCTAGGTCGAAAACCCGTAAGGGCGACCTAGGCAAAGTTAGAGGCGAAACAGAAAGACTTTCTTTGGGTTGAAAACTCAAAAGAACAACCTAGGCAAAATTAAGGCAAATCCAGGAATCTCAAGACAACATGACATTTACTTGCACCTCATATCTCCCTAGAACTGGGGGCAAAATTTTGCCGTTTCTCAAGTTTGTTTTAATTTGACAATCAAGATTATGAAAAGCGATCTTGCATTTTCATCAAAAAGGTACCATTTGGGCAATCAAACCCACACCTTTCGTCTTTTCTGCTAAACAAAACACCACTTGTTTCTTTCCATCCAAAATCACTTTGCACACCTCAAAAATGCATGTGCCACAGAGAAATGTGAAAAATATAAAAAATAAAAATAAAAAGATTAATTTTGAAAAGTCATGCCAAATCGGATGAATCCTCAACCATCGCGACATGACATGATTGTTCCCGAAGGATCATCCTCCTGTCGGACATAACGCCCCGCTAAGACAAAAGGAGTGTGTCTTCCTCAAATAATACTTGTTGTTGGGTCTCCAGGATCTTGACCAAGAAAACTCGAAATTGAGTCAATCCAAATTTCGTCCTAATTTTTGGTTCCCTTCACCAGTTATGAGGTTGTCGAGAAAGGACATGTTAAAAAAAAAATCAAGAGAAATAAAAGGTTTTAACACCATCTCATGGTTTGCATTCATCCCACAGCATCCATTTCATCAAATAATTATTTCAAGCATAAAAAAAGCATTCAATAAGATTAAAACATCACATTCTTTCTATTCAAACACCATAAGCATCGCATCTTTTTCATTCATTCAAACATCGAAATAAGTGTCTTGTCATTCAAGCATCTCATAATTAGTTTTTCACTAATTAAGACACTGTAAAGCTGCTCAAGTCAATCATAATTAAAAATGACTCAAGTTCAAACTGGGGCAAAGTCTTGCCCATACAAAAATCCAATTTGAGGTCACCCTCAAATTCTGGATCAAGTCCAGACAGGGGCAAACGCTTTCCCCCAAAAATTTAATTTGAGGTCATCCTCGAATTTTAAAACAAGTTCAAACAGGGCAAACGCTTGCCCCCAATTTAATTTGAGGTCATCCCCACTTTTGAATCAAGATCAAACTAAAAAACACTTTCCCACACAAAAATCCAATTTGAGGTCACCCTCAAATTCTAAGTCAACTCAAACTAGGGCGAATGCTTGCCCATACAAAATCAATTTGAGGTTATCTTCAAATTTTGAGTCAAGCTCAAACTGGGGCAAACGTTTGCCCACAAAAATTCAATTTGAGGTCACCCTCAAATTCTGAGTCAAGCTCAAATAAGGGCAAACATTTGCCCACAAAAATTCAATTTGAGGTCACCCTCAAATTCTGAGTCAAGCTCAAACTGGGGCAAATGCTAGCCCACAAAAATTCAATTTGAGGTCACCCACAAATTCTGAATTAAGCTCAAACTGGGGCAAATGTTTGCCCACAAAAATTCAATTTGAGGTCACCCTCAAATTCTGAGTCAAGCTCAAACTAGAGCAAACGTTTTCCCAAAAGAGATTTAAATTCAAAATATCAAAATAAAAACGGGGGCAACTGCCAAAAGATCTTCCAAACTGGGGCAAACACTTGCCCAAAGTTCCTTCTAATCAAGATAGCCCTTAATTATCAAAAATTTTCTAAACTGGGGCAAAATAGTTTCCCAAGTTTCTTCAAGAGAATAATTATCAAGTGCTTAAAAACCTTCAAGTTCAAGGTAGAATAAGCAATTTATTTAAATTCAAGGAAAACAAATTTCAAAATAGCTTGTCCAAGGAAGTTGACGACGAAGTCCATGTGCCGCCCTCACAGGACACGTTACACCCCTGCCTTGACAGGACCTGTACATTTTACCTATCTTAACAGGTTTTCACCTTTTCCTGTCTAGCAGGTGTAAACACCCACTTATGTCCGAGGTCACATTTTAAAATTAATTGATCAAGAAACTAATACTAATTTAAATAACAAAATAAATAATAAATAAATGAAAAAACAGATTTTTCAAAACCATAATAAAATAAAATAAAAACTGAAAAGAAATTTAAAATTCAAAAAAAAAGGAAAATAGAAGTTCTAAAGAAAAATTAAAATCAAAATTAAGGAAACAAAACTTGAAATTAAAAATAAATAATTAACAAAAAAATAATTGAAAAAAAATTAAAAAAGGAAGCAAAATCTGAAAATGAAAAACAGAAAAAACAAACTAAAAACAGAAAAAACAAACCAAAAACAGAAAAAAGAATTCTTTCAAAAACCGAAAAAACAGAACAAGAGGGGGGGTTACAAGGGTCTAAACCTTCAAGAAGAAAAGGACTTTTCTACACCTGGGATCGAGGGTGACTCCTCAAAGGGGGCCCTTAGCAGCACTTGATTATTTGGAGAAGCACTTTGGGAAATCTAGACTTTTCTCTGCTTGATATTCGCAATTTGCAGCTAACATGCGGGGATTGCTCTCGCCTGAAGGTTCGATGATCACAAAAGCTTAAGAGATGCTTTTCTCAGCAACCACAGAAGGTAAGATCTCGGATGCCTCAATTACATTCATACGCAAGAGCAATGTTATTGCATTTACTGGTGTTGATGGGTTGATGCATATATCTCTTGTTTCTAATTAGAGTTTTTGATCCATCATGGCGCAGAAGAAATTTAGAAATCTGTCTAAATGTGTGTTGTGATCAGAGTCACGGATGACCATATATGTCAATTTCATCCCAATTTGTAGCTTAGCTGTTGCATAGATCACTTTCAATTTATCAAGGTGATGATACTAATAGTTAATGCGCTTGAAAATCTTGGAGGGTGATCTAAGTAGGTCAAGCTCGTAACATTGATGGCTGGTTTTGTTATAGTTTTAGTCGAATAGGCTGTAAATTCAAAAATTGCAATCTCACAACTTAATCTAGGAACATGCGATCAAAACTTGCACATAACTCATTCGGAGTCAAGTTACCAGGTTAACATTATAGTCCACTTGGCCTGATCTGAAATTCACGGTTAATGATAGGCCACCTAGGCTAGGTAGAATCTGATTTTTATTATTAACATAATCCTAGTCTCCAACAGTCCTGCGGCTTAGTACCAGTCATCTCATCCGACGGGTCAAGATGGGGAAGGTCACTAAATAGAAAGCTCCTAATGTGAACCTAGCAGTTCCAATGTATAGGATTCCAATCTATAGAAGTCACGGATGTGGTGGTTTGTAGCCGGAGCCCGAATTGCGAAAGCTTAGGAATCGAGTTATAGCTTGTCACCATTTAGCCGTAGAAGAGCCACGCGGCTTCCGATTGTTGCTTCTCATTCAATGTTTAGAGGGAATTTCTACAACGCTAAGAAGAAAAGTTCTGTGTCCCTACTAGATATGAAGCAGTATCTAGTTGCATAATGCTTTGTTGGTTGGATACGAGAGAACTAATAGAGTGGGCACAGTCTCATCGAACCGGGCACATAACTGCCATGAGAACTAGTCACCATATGTCCACATGCATATGCTTATATCTAGGCATTGTTGGTTTATACCAAGGATCAATCACCTTGTTGACATGAGATAACATATGTTAGAGGTAGATTTAGGTGTAATGGGAGCGATTTCACTTATGACAAAGTCTGCAATCAATTTTCAAGTTGCTTATCACCGAGTGGAGAGATATCCTTGTGGTGTGTTTGATTCTCACAATTAAGAATGATCAAACGGTGTTCACGGAATCTAGGTTGTTGGATCTTACTGATCGTATATTATATGTTGTAGCCCTAAGTTGTCGTGACCCTACAAAATCGAACATCAAGACACGCTTAGCATTTAGTGACAATGTTTTGGCTTATCTCGAAATGCTTTGCGAAAGCTCAAGAGTTCTAAACCTCTGTGGATGTGATGAAGCCGCGTATGATATGATAGTATAGGCTATTGGATACTACTTTGTGATCGTTGCATTAAGGAATTTCGGATGGTGTGGAAAGTTTGGTTTGCATTACGGAATTTGGATGGTGTGGAAAGTTTGGTAATTGACTTATGTGGTCTGGGTCCATATAACAAATGGCGATGTGATTGCCTTGGCAAGATATCCACACACTCTTATATATAACATTAGAGGGGCGGATATTGTCAAAATCAAATAGCTCAAGTGGTAGGACGCATTGTCACCCCTCGACCCGTCTTGAATCCCGGTCTCCACCACTTTTGAGAAGTAAATACCCTTTGATCATAAAGGTACCAATATAAGTTAATCGAAATCCTAAAATGAACAAAAACAAGTTTGGCTCGGAGGCGAGAAGACGCATTTACACGATCTAACAAACCCCGAGGTTCGAGCCCCATTGGAGCCATACGCTCATTTATTTTTCTCATACTAAGCCATGACAGCCCAACTGTTTAGATAGGATTCCTTATAGGCTATTGGCAGTTCGATGACTTGGCTCAAGTGGTGAGATTCTTAGCCTGTGACCTCACAAACGGTTCAACCCGGGGTGCACATTTTAATCCCCGTTGACCTCAAAAAGTGAGCTCGATTACCACATTACCTTGAACATTTACCATAATTCCAATTAAATCCCCAAGCCACAAATTACCAAACTGCCCTTAACCTTTCTAATAATTCCAATTCTGTCCCTGCCAGTACAATTACCAAATTACCCCTAACCTTTTCCAATAATCCCTCATCTGTCCCTGCTGTGCTAAATTACCTTCATGCCCCCAGGAATTCACCTAATCCCTAATCTATCCCCAAAAAATATAAAGTCAGGGAAATCAAAAAAATTAATAAAAAATTTTAAAATTAAGAAAATTAATAAAAAATTTAAATTAATAAAAATTTCAAAATCTCCGAGAAATTAAGAAAAATTAATAAAAGATTCCAAAAATAAAAAATTTCCAAAATTCCTAAATAATCCATAAAAATTCTTCAAAATTCCTAAATAATTCGTGAATTCAAGATTATCAAGTATTTTCATCAAATTCCTTAATTGTAAATTCCCAAAAATTTCTAATACTTGTGTCTTACTTTCGTTTTATTCATCGTTCTTCAAAAATAAAAATCCTGTTTTGGGATTCTTAATCTCACGCGATGAGCTCTAAGCACGAATGGTAGCTTTTTCTCGTTGTTCGTTGTTTAGAGATTCGTATGGGTCCAAGTGCGGCCGTAGTTGTCTTGGGCCTTGTGCATATGTGGATGAGGATCGCCGCCTAAAAATAGTTTTTTTTTTTTTCAAAAATAATCAAGTCAAGTTTTTGAATATTACTTTTCAATTAACCTCAAGGTCAAGCCTTCGAGCATCTCCCAAACACTCTTTTGAACATTTTCGAAGGTCAAGCCTTCAAAACAAACCGTAACTACGTAAGCCTTGAGTTTCCCATTGCAGGGGAATACGTAGGAGCGGGATCAAGTCCAATGTCCAGGCTAACCTCCATCAAGTATTTATTTTCACTCTAATAAAAGGGATCAAACTATTTTCAAATAATCACACACTCGATTTAAGGGTACTGTTCTTCGAACAAAGAGTGGGGTGCCTAACACCTTCCCCACTGGTAACCGACTCCGAACCTAAATCTCATCTAGGGTTTTTCCAAATCTTTTCCCTTAAATAAAATTTGGTGGCGACTCCACATCATCAAAATCCATTTTCAAAATTTTAGCGAGTTCGTCGTCTCGTCGGAATTACGGTTGCGACAGATGGCGACTCAGCTGGGAAAACTTAGAGAGTCAAGCCCAAACAATTTGAGTGTTTTAATATTGATCCCTTTCTTCATTTTATCCGCACGATTACTTTCTTGTATTTTGGCACGATTTATTTATCTCGTTATTTATTTGCTACCTTTGTTTGTCTATTAGTTGTATAACCTTAGGGTAGACAAATAATAAATTGCAATATATATATCTCGTGCAATTTCCCAATGCCGGGTATTCCAATTACTTATATGCCCTCATACACATTGCATATGCATCATCATGAGTGGGGCCCTACACTGGTCCGAGTGCAACCTAAGACTAGAGGGATCTAGTGGTGTCACTTTGGGGCTTACGTCCCGTTTGACTATCACGAAAATCCCGGCTAGAGTCGTCCTATTTGTAATGCCCTACAATCGGTAGCTTTTTCTCACGTTGTGGCAAGCATTGCAGACCGGAACTTGCCTCTAGTGACCTCAACACCCAGATTACAAACCACCTTTGAGAGGTTCATATAAAAGGCCATAGATCCTTAGGACGGGTAACCCACATAAGCTGCAAAGAGGGCACACACACTTTTTCAAGATACAAGGTTCACCTCATGCACCTATTTGAACCCAAACAATATAAAGCAGCAAAAGGAAGCCAAAAGCTAAAATCGGGGAGATACAAAATTCCAAATCAAGATAAAAAGTCAAGAAAAATTCAAATAAAAACTTCTAGAGAAAATATATTTTGAAAATATTGAAAATATTCCAAAGAAAACTTAAAAGGATGTCTTAAAAATAGGAAGAATTAGAAAGATAATCTTTTGAAAAAAAAAAATAAAAGATTCAATAGATAGAAAATGAGATTTTGAAAACCTAAAGAACGCTTTCTAGAAAAAATTCTAGCAAAACTAAAGAATGTTTCTAAACAAAACTAAAAGTTTTTAGCAAAATAAAAAACACCAAAACTCATAAAACACAAAAATTGCTAGAAACAAATAAAGAAACTCTGGTTTATTTTCAAATAGTCAAACTTCAAATCTCTTAAAAATTATTTGCACATAGCATTGATTCATTCATTCATTCATAGATCTAAAAAAAATAGATTTCAAAAATCATTCTACACATTCACACTCATTGTGCATCAACATCTCTATCATTCACGTTTTGTTGCATTCAAATTATTTCACAAAATTTAATTTTAAACTTCACCAGAAAATTGGAGAAACACATCTTCCTCGACATCCTTATAAAACTCAAGCACAATCAAGAATCATGGATGAGCTGGAGAGACAAAATGAGGAGCTAAGAGATGAGGTCAAATCATGAGGAACAGAGATGGCCAAGCTAATAGAGGCCATCCGGCAGCTAAACGAGAAGAGGTGATGGAATCCTTCTCCTGAGAGAACCAGCCCCGGCCGTCATATCCTCCTAGGTTCACTCTGCCATCAAATATACCTCCGCAAACAGAAGGGGTTCACAATGGGTTTCCTCATGGGCATGCACCCTCATACAACCAAACACAAGCCCAAATACAAACCCAAACACACAACCTACCCTCTAGCACCACAGGCATCCTCTATGCCATTTCAAACACCACCTCACAACAAACGGTGTTAGAACGCACCCTATGTTCACCCAAGGGCCTCATCTGTGCACACACCATTTTTCCAACCTTACCCTATGCCTGAGGAATACCCACGTCATCCTTCGAATGAGGACATTAAAAAATGGAGAATCCTAGAGGAAAGAATCAAGGCAATTGAGGGGAGTACTTATGAAGCCAGAGATGCAGCTGACCTATGCTTGGTTCCGGACATAGTAATCCCTCCCAAATTCAAGGTTCCTGAATTCGAGAAGTATCAAGGAACTAGCTGCCCGAAGAGCCACCTGGCCATGTACTGCAGGAAGATGTCTCTTTGCATGCACGATGATAAGTTGCTTGTCCATTTCTTTCAAGACAAACTGAACCGGGGTCCGCCAACCGGTATACACGGCTAGAGCGGACCCACATCCATTCATGGAGGGATCGTGAGGCCTTCCTCAAACAATATCGGTACAACCTGGAGATGGCTCCTGATCGAACCCAACTCCAAAATATGGCGAAATGGGGATGAAACTTTCAAGGCGGTATGCTCAAAGATGGAGGGAGTTAGCCCACTCAAGTACAACCTCCTCTATCCGAGAAAGAATTGGTCGACACGTTCATCGACACACTCCAAGATCCTTTCTATGACAAGATGATTGGCGGTGTAACTTCTCAGCCTTCTACGATGTCGTCATCATTGGAGAAAGGATCGAGGGTGGCATGCGTCGAGGAAGGATCATGCACAGGCCACAAGGACAATTGACGCCTCTATAGAAAAGAAGAAGACAGGTGAAGCTTATAATGCGGCCACGGTCAAGGACAAGATATACACCTCCGATGGCACCTTAGGACCAACTAGCTTCCAACCACCACCATACACACCTCATATACCATACTCCTACATCGCCACCACCTACCAAACACCATACCACCCAGCTTACAACTATCCAATACAAATCCGACCGCCCGCACCATATACGGTCCAAACACAAGCCATGAGCTCAAATTCTAGCCGAAACCAAAAGAAGGAGAAGGATTAAATGTCCGGTTGATCCCATCCCAATGACCTACACTGAACTACTACCTCAGCTAATCGAGAACTCTCTAGTGGTTCCATACCCGCTAAAACCACAAGAACCACCATACCCTAAATGGTACGATGCAAATGCCATATGTAACTACCATGCGGGGTACATTGGTCATTCAACAGAAAACTGCCAGGTCCTGAAACGCAAGGTGCAAAGTCTAATTGATGCTAAACGGCTAGATTTTGAGAAGATCGCTCCTAATCCAAGCGCCAAATCATGAGAGCTCATCCGCTGGCTAAGAAATGGGAGCAACACAATAAGTTGCCTCGCACAAGTCAAGCTATTGAGGAAGATCATCCAAAATTGTCATTTTTTTCAAAAGTTAATCTTTTGTAAATAAACAGCAATGAATAAATACAAAATTACATTTTTCATATCACTTGAACACGTGCTTTACATTTTAGCTTTACTTCTAAAAATTTACCATTCTTTTTATTTCTTCAACCCACTTCTTATCCCTATACCCAAGCAATAAAATACCAATTGGTGAGGATGCTAGTGCTGTAATGAGTAATCTTGAATGTCGGATTAATCAAGCTCAAAGAAAAAAGCCCAATGAGGAAGCAGAATAACAACCAGGGATTCTAGATCCCTATTCAAAGTGTCTTGTCAAATAAAACATCCCGCTGGAATCAAGTCTAAATCCAGGCAAAATTTAGGGATGCAAGAAAGGATCTGCTGAATTAGAAACCAAGATGACCCTGGCAAGGTCGATGTCAAAATTCAAAATTCAAGGAAAAGAAGAGGACCTGCTGGATTAAAGAAAAAAATAATAATCCAGGCAAAATTAAGGTCAAAACATGAAATTCAAGAAGAAGAGAAACCCGCTGGATTAAAGTAAAAATAATCCAGGCAAAAGTAGGGTTAAAGTTCAAAATAATGAATCGACAAAGTCATGATCAGAAAAGGTCTTGCCGGTTTTCAACAACAATTCAGGAAAAAATCACAATCAAGCAAAAGGCCCGCTAGGTCGAAAACCCGTAAGGGCGACCTAGGCAAAAGCTAGGGCGCAATCAAGCAGGAGGCCCGCTAGGTCGACAATCTTCAAAAGAGACCTAGGCAAAAGTTAGGGCACGATCAAGCAAAAGCCCGCTAGGTCAACAATCAAGAACGACCTAGGCAAAAGTTAAGGCACAATCAAGCAAAAGCCCGCTAGGTCAACAATTAAGAACAACCTAGGCAAAAGTTAGGGTACAATCAAGCAAGAGCCCGCTAGGTCAACAATTAAGAACGACCTAGGCAAAAGTTAGGGTACAATCAAGCAAGAGCCTGCTAGGTCAACAATCAAGGGCGACCTAGGCAAAAGTTAGGGCATAATCAAATAGAAGCCGGCTAGATCAACAATCAAGAACGACCTAGGCAAAAGTTAGGGCGCAATCAAAAAGAAGGCCATGGGTCAAGCAATCTTCAAAAGAGACCTAGGCAAAAGTTAGGGCATAATCAAACAAAAGCCCGCTAGGTCGAAAACCCGTAAGGGCGACCTAGGCAAAGGTTAAGGCGAAACGAAAGACCTGCTGAGTTAAAAACTCAAATGAACAACCCAGGCAAAAATCAAGGTCAATCCAAGAACCCCAAGACAACATGACATTTCTGCACCTCATATCTTCCTAAAACTGGGGCAAAATTTTTCCATTTCTCAAGTTTGGTCAATTTGACAATCAAGATTATGAAAAGCAGCACTGACATTCTTCATCAAAAGGTGCCATTTGGGCAATTAAACCTACACCTTTTGTCATTTTTTTCTTTTCAAACACTATCTCAAACATCCTTTGCAAACTTTCTCTATACTTTTCATTAACCATCCATAAACCACTTTGCACGCCTCAAAATGCACGTGCCACAAGGAAATGTGAAAAATGTAAAAAATTGAAAAAGGATTAATTTTGAAAAGTGATGACAAGTCGGATGAATCCTCGACCGTTGCAACATGACAGGATTGTTTCCCAAAGATTCATCTTCCTACCAGCCACGAAGCCACCAAAACAAAAGGAGTGTGTATCATTCAATACTGCTGACCATTGTTGGGTCTCAAAGATCTTGGAAAAGAAAGTTCCAAAGTTGATCAGAAGCCAAGAGATTGACCAAAACACCGAACTTAAGTCAATCTAGCTCGTCTTGATTTTTGATTCCTGTCACACCAGCTATAAGGTTGTCGAGAAAGGATGTGTCATAAAAATAAAAAAAATCAAGAGTAACAAAAGTTTTACACTATTTCATGGTTTGCATTCGTCCCATGACATTTGTTTCATCAAAAAAATTATTTCAAGCATTAAAATAAGAACCTGCGCATCATTTCTGCATTTATTCAAGCATCATTAACATCATATTCTTCTCACTCATTCAAACAACACATAAGCATCTTTTATTCAAGCATTGCACGACCCACTTTTCAAAATTAATTAAGATCCAGGTAAAATTGCCCGAATTAGTCATAATTAAAACTGAATCAAGCTTAAACTGAGGCAAAAGCTGGCCCAACAAAATGTAATTTGAGCTCATCCTCGAATAATGAATCAGGTCCAAACTGGGGCAAACGTTTGCCCACAAAATTTAATTTGAGGTTATCCTCAAATTCTCAGTCAAGTCCAAACTGGGGCAAACGTTTGCCCACAAAATTTAATTTGAGGTTATCCTTAAATTCTCAGTCAAGATCAAACTGGGGCAAAAGCTTGCCCAACAAGATTCGATTTGAAGTCATCCTCAATTCCTCAATATCAGAAGAATCAAACTGTGGCAAACATCTGCTCACACCATCCGCTTTGAGGTCATCCTCAAAATCAAGTTCAAACTGGGGCAAACACTTGCCCACAAAATCTTAATTTGAGGCAATCCTCAATTCCAAATGCAAAATAAGGCAAACAAGTGCCCAAGGAAACTCAGGTTGAGGCAATCCTCAATTCTAGAATTCCAAAACGCTGGGCAGGCGCCTGCTCAAAATCCTCTCAAGTTAAGGCATTCCTCGACTGCCAAAAGATCTTCCAAACTGGGGCAAACACTTGCCCAAAATTCTTTCAAATCAAGACGTCTCTCAGTTATCAAGAAATTTCCAAACTAGGGCAAAATGGTTGCCCAAGTCTCTTCAAGGAAATAACCTTCAAAGCGCAAGGTAGAATGCATCAGTCATTCTTGGCCTATGTTGTCAGGCCTCATCAAGTTTACTTTTCTGCACCTTGGCCTATGTTGTCAGGCCTCCTCAAGTTTACTTTTCTGCACCTTGGCCTATGTTGTCAGGCCTCCTCAAGTTTACTTTTCTGCATCATGGCCTATGTTGTCAGGCCTCATCAAGTTTACTTTTCTGCACCTTGGCCTATGTTGTCAGGCCTCATCAAGTTTACTTTTCTGCATCATGGCCTATGTTGTCAGGCCTCATCAAGTTAGTTTTTCTGCACCTTGGCCTATGTTGTCAGGCCTCCTCAAGTTTACTTTTCTGCACCTTGGCCTATGTTATCAGGCCTCCTCAAGTTTACTTTTCTGCATCATGGCCTATGTTGTCAGGCCTCATCAACTTTACCTTTCTGCACCTTGGCCTATGTTGTCAGGCCTCATCAAGTTTATTTTTCTGCACCTTGGCCTATGTTGTCAGGCCTCCTCAAGTTTACTTTTCTGCACCTTGGCCTATGTTGTCAGGCCTCATCAAGTTTATTTTTCTGCACCTTGGCCTATGTTGTCAGGCCTCATCAAGTTTACTTTTCCGCACCTTGGCCTATGTTGTCAGGCCTCATCAAGTTTATTTTTCTGCACCTTGGCCTATGTTGTCAGGCCTCATCAAGTTTACTTTTCTGCACCTTGGCCTATGTTGTCAGGCCTCATCAAGTTTATTTTTCTGCACCTTGGTCTATGTTGTCGGGCCTCCTCAAGTTTACTTTTCTGCATCATGGCCTATGTTGTCAGGCCGCCCTCAAGTTTACTTTTCTGCATCATGGCCTATGTTGTCAGGCCACCATCAAGTTTTAAATCTCTGCATCATGGCCTATGTTGTCAGGCCACCATCAAGTTTTAAATTCCTGCATCATGGCCTATGTTGTCAGCCCACCATCAAGTTTTAATTCCTGCATCATGGCCTATGTTGTCAGGCCACCATCAAGTTTTAAATTTCTGCATGATGGCCTATGTTGTCAGGCCACCATCAAGTTTTAAAGTTTCTGCATCATGGCCTGTGTTGTCAGGCCACCATCAACTTTTAAATTTCTGCATCATGGCCTATGTTGTCAGGCCACCATCAAGTTTTAAATTTCTGCATCATGGCCTATGTTGTCAGGCCACCATCAAGTTTTAAAATTTCTGCGTCATGGCCTATGTTGTCAGGCCACCATCAAGTTTTAAATTCCTGCATCATGGCCTATGTTGTCAGGCCACCATCAAGTCTTAAATTTACGCATCATGGCCTATGTTGTCGTGGCCACCATCAAGTTTTAAATTTACTCATCATGGCCTATGTTGTCGAGGCCACCATCAAGTTTTAAATTCTGCATCATGGCCTATGTTGTCGTGCCACCATCAAGTTTTAAATTTCTGCATCACGGCCTATGTTGTCGTCACCATCAAGTTTTAGATTCCTCACATCATGGCCTATGTTGTCGAGCCACCATCAAGTTTTAAATTTCTGCTTTTAGGCCTATGTTGTCAGAACAGAGTCTAGATTTCTTCGCTTTTAGGCCTATGTTGTCGGCCGCCATGTAGCTTAGATTTACTGCTTTTAGGCCTATGTTGTCAGGCCGCCGTAGTTTAGATTTATTGCTTTCAGGCCTATGTTGTCAGGCCGCTGTAGCTTAGATTTTCCGCATCATGGCCTATGTTATCAGGCCTCATCAATTTTTTTATTTTTTATTTTTTTTTATTTTTTTTTTCCTGCACATATCCTGTCAAGCAGGATCTCATTTGCATTTATCCTGGCAACAGCAGGATTTCATTTGCATTTTCCCGGCAACAGCGGGACCTCATTTGCATTCTCCTGTCAACAACAGGACTTCAAGCACGTTTAATTTTCTGTTCACCTGTCAAGCAGGTCTGCATTTATCCTGGCAATAGCAGGATTTCATTTGCATTTTCCCGGCAACAGCGGGACCCCATTTGCATTCTCCTGTCAACAACAGGACTTCAAACATCTTTAATTTTCGTTCACCTGTCAAGCAGGTTTGCATTCATCCTGGCAACAGTAGGATTTCATTTTCATTTTTCCGTCAACAACGGGATTCCCATCAAGTTTAAACTTCTGCATTATGGCCTATGTTGTCAGGCCACCATCAAGTTTAGTTTTCTGCATCACGGCCTATAGTGTCAGGCCACCATCAAGTTTCCCTTTCTGCATATTAAAGTTTTCTTTTCTGCACTCCGGCCTATAGTGTCAGGCCACCTTGTACATACCTTACTTTTTAGTTCTTGCACGCTTCCCTGCCTCAAGCAGGCCCTTTCCACTCCACTGAGCTCGTCCTAACGGGCCTTTCTCTTCTACTTCACCTGTTTCAATAGGCCAATTTCGTTTCATTTTGCTTGTCCTAAACAAGCAATCCCATCGCATGCCACACATGTTCTAATAAGCCTTCACTCATTTTAGCCTATTTAGGCTATGCCATCCAGCTTTGTATATCTAAACTCTATCGGCACATAAAGCCGGCAACACCATTTAACCGCCACCCTCCAAGCATCCATGAAGTTCACTTTAAGCTCAAGGCTTCTAGTGTTACTCTCGGACTTTCTTCAAAAAGCCCACCTCGGACATAAATTGTTCACGTCTTTATTCATTTCCTATCCCGATAATTAAAAGAATTAATTCTCATATTATCGGGTAGGAAAATGAGTAAAGAGGGGCAAACTGTAAACACCCACTTATGTCTGAGGTCACATTTTAAAATTAATTGATCAAGAAACTAATACTAATTTAAATAACAAAATAAATAATAAATAAATGAAAAAACAGATTTTTCAAAACCATAATAAAATAAAAAAAAACTGAAAAGAAATTTAAAATTCAAAAAAAAAGGAAAAATAGAAGTTCTAAAGAAAAATTAAAATCAAAATTAAGGAAACAAAACTTGAAATTAAAAATAAATAATTAACAAAAAAATAATTGAAAAAAAATTAAAAAAGGAAGCAAAATCTGAAATTTAAAAACAGAAAAAACAAACTAAAAACAGAAAAAACAAACTAAAAATAGAAAAAACAAACCAAAAACAGAAAAAAGAATTCTTTCAAAAACCGAAAAAACAGAACAAGAGGGGGGGGGGGTTACAAGGGTCTAAACCTTCAAGAAGAAAAGGACTTTTCTACACCTGGGATCGAGGGTGACTCCTCAAAGGGGGCCCTTAGCAGCACTTGATTATTTGGAGAAGCACTTTGGGAAATCTAGACTTTTCTCTGCTTGATATTCGCAATTTGCAGCTAACATGCGGGGATTGCTCCTGCCATGAAGGTTCAGATGATCAAAAAAGCTTAAGAGATGCTTTTCTCAGCAACCACAGAAGGTAAGATCTCGGATGCCTCAATTACATTCATACGCAAGAGCAATGTTATTGCATTTACTGGTGTTGATGGGTTGATGCACATATCCTCTTTGTTTCTAATTAGAGTTTTTGATCCATCATGGTATGAAGAAATTTAGAAATCATCTAAATGTGTGTTGTGATCAGAGTCACGGATGACCATATATGTCAATTTCATCCCAATTTGTAGCTTAGCTGTTGCATAGATCACTTTCAATTTATCAAGGTGATGATACTAATAGTTAATGCGCTTGCAAATCTTGGAGGGTGATCTAAGTAGGTCAAGCTCGTAACATTGATGGCTGGTTTTGTTATAGTTTTAGTCGAATAGGCTGTAAATTCAAAAATTGCAATCTCACAACTTAATCTAGGAACATGCAGTCAAAACTTGCACATAACTCATTACTGGAGTCAAGTTACCAGGTTCTGTTATAGTCCACTTGGCCTGATCTGAAATTCACGGTTAATGATAGGCCACCTAGGCTAGGTAGAATCTGATTTTTATTATTAACATAATCCTAGTCTCCAACAGTCCTGCGGCTTAGTACCAGTCATCTCATCCGAATTCAGGTCAAGATGGGGAAGGTCACTAAATAGAAGCTGCTCCTAATGTGAACCTAGCAGGTTCCAATGTATAGGATTCCAATCTATAGAAGTCACAGATGTGGTGGTTTGTAGCCTGGAGCCTGAATTGCGAAAGCTTAGGAATCAGAAGTTATAGCTTGTCACCATTTAGCCGTAGAAGAGCCACGCAGCTTCCTGATTGTTGCTTCTCATTCAATGTTTAGAGGGAATTTCTACAACGCTTAAGAAGAAAAGTCTGTGTCCCTACTAGATATGAACAGTATCTAGTTGCATAATGCTTTGTTGGTTGATACAGAGAGAACTAATAGAGTGGGCACCAGTCTCATCGAACCAGGCACATAACCTGCCATGAGAACCAGTCACCATATGTCCACATGCATATGCTTATATCTAGGCATTGTTGGTTTATACCAAGGATCAATCACCTTGTTGACATGAGATAACATATGTAGAGGCCGATTTAGGTGTAATGGAGCAGACTCAGCTTATGATAGTGCAATCAATTTTCAAGCTGCTTATCACCGAGTGGAGAGATATCCTTGTGGTGTGTTTGATTCTGTCAATTAAGAATGATCAAACAGTGTTCACAGTCTAGGGTTGTTGGATCTTACTGATCGTATATTATATGTTGTAGCCCTAAGTTGTCGTGACCCTACAAAACTGAACATCAGCACACGCTTAGCATTTAGTGACAATGTTTTGGCTTATCTCAAGAAATGCTGCAGAAAGCTCAAGAGTTCTAAACCTCTGTGGATGTGATGAAGCCGCGTATGATATGATAGTATAGGCTATTGGATACTACTGTGATCAGTTGCATTCTGTGAATTTCGGATGGTGTGGAAAGTTTGGTTTGCATTCTGTGAATTTTGGATGGTGTGGAAAGTTTGGTAATTGACTTATGTGGCTGGGTCCATATAACAAATGGCAGTGTGATTGCCTTGGCAAGCAGATATCCACACACTCTTATATATAACATTAGAGGGGCCAGATATTGTCAAAATCAAATAGCTCAAGTGGTAGGACGCATTGTCACCCCCTCTACGACCCGCCTTCGAATCCCGGTCTCCACCACATTTGAGAAGTAAATACCCGCCTGATCATAAAGGTACCAATATAAGTTAATCGAAATCCTAAAATGAACAAAAACAAGTTTGGCTCAGAGGCCAGAAGACGTGCTTCACAATCTACCGAAACCCAGGTTCGAGCCCCATTGGAGCCACTTCTGCTCATTTATTTTTCTCATACTAAGCCATGACAGCCCAACTGTTTAGATAGGATTCCTTATAGGCTATTGGCAGTTCGATGACTTGGCTCAAGTGGTGAGATTCTTAGCCTGTGACCTCACAGCCCTGGTTTCGAACCCCAGGGTGCACATTTTAATCCCCATTGACCTCAAAAGCAGGCTCGATTACCACATTACCTTGAACATTTACCATAATTCCAATTCTGTCCCCAAGCCACAAATTACCAAACTGCCCTTAACCTTTCTAATAATTCCAATTATGTCCCTGCCAGTACAATTACCAAATTACCCCTAACCTTTTCCAATAATCCCTCATCTGTCCCTGCTGTGCTAAATTACCTTCATGCCCCCAGGAATTCACCTAATCCCTAATCTATCCCCAAAAAATATAAAGTCCAGAAATCAAAAAAATTAATAAAAAATTTTAAAAATTAAGAAAATTAATAAAAATTCCAGAAATTAATAAAAATTTCAAAATCTCCAGAAATTAAGAAAAATTAATAAAAGATTCCAAAAATAAAAAATTTCCAAAATTCCTAAATAATCCATAAAAATTCTTCAAAATTCCTAAATAATTCGTGAATTCAAGATTATCAAGTATTTTCATCAAATTCCTTAATTGGTAAATTCCCCAAAAAATTTCTAATACTTGTGTCTTGCTCATTTTATTCATCGTTCTTCAAAAATAAAAATCCTGTTTTGCGATTCTTAATCTCACGCGATGAGCTCTAAGCACGAACTGGTAGCTTTTTCTTTGTTCGTTGTTTAGAGATTCGTATGGGTCCAAGTGCAGCCGTAGTTGTCTTGGGCCTTGTGCATATGTGGATGAGGATCGCCCTTCTAAAAATATATTTTTTTTTCAAAAATAATCAAGCTGTTTTTGAATATTACTTTTCAATTAACCCCGAAGGTCAAGCCTTCGAGCATCTCCCAAACACTCTTTTGAACATTTTCGAAGGTCAAGCCTTCAAAACAAACCAGAACTACGTAAGCCTTGAGTTTCCCATTGCACCGGGGAATACGTAGGAGCAGGATCAAGTCCTGTCAGGCTAACCTCCATCAAGTATTTATTTTCACTCTAATAAAAGGGATCAAACTATTTTCAAATAATCACACACTCGATTTAAGGGTACTGTTCTTCGGAACAGGCGAGTGGGGTGCCTAACACCTTCCCCACTCGTAACCGACTCCCGAACCTAAATCTCATCTAGGGTTTTTCCAAATCTTTTTCCCTTAAATAAAATTTGGTGGCGACTCCACATCATCAAAATCCATTTTCAAAATTTTAGCGAGTTCGTCGTCTCGTCGGAATTACAGTTGCGACAGTAGGCTTGCATTTCTCCTGTCAACAATAGGAGTCCATATACATTTATTCTGTCTTAACAGGATAGTTTTCGTCATTTACTTTTCCTGCCTTCACAAGACTTGCTTTTTTCCTGTCTTCACAGGTCCTTTTCATTTCGCTTTGCCTGCCTTTAACGGCGTTTTGCCTCCATCAGGTCAATAACAGGACTTTTACATTTTTGCCTGTCTTAACAGGTCATTTTCACTTTCCTTTGCCTGTCTAGCAGGCTTGCATCTTTTCTGTCATCAACAGGACTTTTTCTGCATTCCTCCTGTCTTAACAGGTCATTTTTCATTTATCCTGTCAAGCAGGATTTCTGTTTAAATTTTCGCATACATCCTGTCAAGCAGGATTTCATTTGCATTTATCCTGTCAAACAGGATTTCATGTTTAAATTTATGCATACATCCTGTCAAGCAGGATTTCGTTTGCATTTATCCTGTCAAGCAGGATTTCATGTTTAAATTTCCACATACATCCTGTCAAGCAGGATTTCGTTTGCATTTATCCTGTCAAGCAGGATTTCATGTTTAAGTTTTCGCATACATCTTTTCAAGTAGGATTTCATATGCATTTATCCTGTCAAGTAGGATTTCATGTGTAAATTTCTGCACATATCCTGTCAAGCACGATTTCATTTGCATTCATCCTGTCAAACAGAATTTCATGTCTAAATTTTTGCATTCATCCTCTCAAGCAGGATCCCATTTGCATGTTCTTGTCAAACAAGACTTCAAGCATGTTTAATTTTCTATCCACCTGTCAAGCAGGTTTGCATTTATCCTGGCAACGGCAGGATTTCATCATTTGCATCTTCTCGGCAACAGCGGGATCTCATTTGCATTCACCTGTCAACAACAGGACTTCAAGCATGTTTAATTTTCTGTCCACCTGTCAAGCAAGTTATCATCTATCCTGCCAACAGCAGGATTTCATCATTTGCATCTATCCCGGCAATAGCGGGATCTCATTTGCATTCTCCTGTCAACAACAGGACTTCAAGCTTGTTTAATTTTCTGTCCACCTGTCAAGCAGGTTTTCATTTATCCTGGCAACAGCAGGATTTCATCATTTGCATCTTCCTGGCAACAACGGGATCTCATTTGCATTATCCTGTCAACAACAGGACTTCAAGCATGTTTAATTTTCTGTCCACCTGTCAAGCAGGTTTGCATTTATCCCGCAAATGCGGCGGATTTCATCATTTTCATCTTCCCGACAGGCAAATGGGATCTCATTTGCATTCTCCTGTCAACAACAGGACTTTAAGCACGTTCAATTCTTTGTCCACCTGTGAAGCAGGTTTGCATTTATCCTGGCAACAGCAGGATTTCATCATTTGCATCTTCCCGGCAATAGCGGGATCTCATTTGCATTCTCCTGTCAACAACAGGACTTCAAGCACGTTTAATTTTCTGTCCACCTGTCAAACAGGTTTGCATTTATCCTGGCAACAGCAGGATTTCATCATTTGCATCTTCCCGGCAACAGCGGGATCTCATTTGCATTCTCCTGTCAACAACAGGACTTCAAGCATGTTTAATTTTCTGTCCACCTGTCAAGCAGGTTTTCATTTATCCTGCCAACAGCAGGATTTCATCATTTGCATCTATCCCGGCAACAGCGGGATCTCATTTGCATTCTCCTGTCAACAACAGGACTTCAAGCATGTTTAATTTTCTGTCCACCTGTCAAGCAGGTTTTCATTTATCCTGGCAACAGCAGGATTTCATCATTTGCATCTTCCCGACAACAGCGGGATCTCATTTGCATTCTCCTGTCAACAACAGGACTTCAAGCATGTTTAATTTTCTGTCCACCTGTCAAGCAGGTTTGCATTTATCCTGGCAACAGCAGGATTTCATCATTTGCATCTTCCCGGCAACAGCGGGATCTCATTTGCATTCTCCTGTCAACAACAGGACTTTAAGCACGTTCAATTCTTTGTCCACCTGTGAAGCAGGTTTGCATTTATCCTAGCAACAGCAGGATTTCATCATTTGCATCTTCCCGGCAACAGCGGGATCTCATTTGCATTCTCCTGTCAACAACACGACTTCAAGCACGTTTAATTTTCTGTCCACCTGTCAAACATGTTTGCATTTATCCTGGCAACAGCAGGATTTCATTTGCATTCATCCCGTCAACAACGGGATTTTCATCAAGTTTACATTTCTGCATTCTTGGCCTATGTTGTCAGGCCTCCTCAAGTTTACATTTCTACACCTTGGCCTATGTTGTCAGGCCTCCTCAAGTTTACTTTTCTACAGCTTGGCCTATATTGTCGGGCCTCATCAAGTTTACTTTTCCGCTCCTTGGCCTATGTTGTCAGGCCTCCTCAGGTTTACTTTTCTGCTTCTGGGCCTACGATGTCAGGCCTCACCAAGTTTGTTTTTCCACAGCTGGGCCTTTGATGTCAGGCCTCCAACTTAGATAGATACCTCGGCCTATGCTGTCAGGCCACCTTGTACATATCTTACATTTTAGTTCTTGCATGCTTTCCTGTCTTAAACAGGTCGCTTTCACTCTACTGAGCCGTCGTAACAGGCCATTTCTCTTCTACTTTGCCTGTTTTAACAGACCATTTTCATTTCATTTTGCTTGTCCTAACAAGTCATCCCATTGAATTCCACGCCAGTCCTAACAAGCATTCATTCATTCCACTTAGCCTAGTCAGGCTATACAACTAAGCCTCGCATATTTAAACCCTATCGGTATATAATGTCGGTAAGGTCATTCAATCGTCCTTCTTCAGGCATCCATGAGGTTCAATTTCAAGTTCAAGGCTCCTCCTGTTCGTCGAACTTCTTCAAGGCCTGCCTCGGACAAAATGTGTTCGAATCTTTACTCATTTCCTACTACGATAAATCAGAGAATCATTTCTCACATTATTTGGTAGGAAAATGAGTAAAGAGGGGAAAACTGTAAACACTCAATTATGTCCGAGACCCACAATCGTTAAAAATAACCAAAAATTAAGTTAATTAGAAATTTGAAAAGATATAAAACGGAAAGCAGAAAATATAGAAAAGAGAAAGCAAAAAAGAAAAGAATAAAAAAAGAGAGAAGGGGAAAAAGAAAAAGAGAAAAAAATAAGAAAAGAAAAAAGAAGAGGAAAGAAAAAGGAAAAATTCTCTTATGTGGGAAAGAAGTCCCATATTGGATAAGAAGGGATTCTTCAATCTCTCCTCCTTCTATATAAGGAGAGATCCTTCACCGAAATGAGGAGGAGCACTTGAGGGAGGGAATATTTTTTCAGAATTTTTGAAGGGAGGACCTAGGAGACTCTCTACCTCTGCCTTCAAACCAGTTCTTCATCACCTTCCAATCAAGGTTAGATCCTACTTTTATTCTGCTCAAGTTTCTTGCTTCTTCTCGGATTTCCGAGCTTATTTTCGTCTCTGGTTTTCGTTTTCATTTTTGATCGGTCAAATGATCTCCGATTTCGATGATTTTTGTTTCGTTCTCTTCGCCTTTCTCTCTAGTTTCTGGAATGATATTGTATGTCCAATTTGGATCTGAAATGAAATTTTAATCGCCTGATTACCGAAGCATGTTCATCCTGGTGCACAAGTGAACCTAGCTTATTTGATTTGTGCATAACTTGCTCATTTATGATTGGATTTATTTCAAACTTGTTTTGTTTGATTCATATGATCCATATCTTTAAATTAATTGGTTTTTATTTTTCATATCTACCAAAAAATATTTTTTAAAAATTCTGAAATTTGAATTCAAATTTTGGCGTCAAAATCTGGTGTTCTTGAGCTTGATCTTCATCTCTGGTTATCGTTTTCATTTTTGATCAGTCAAATGATCTCCAATTTCGATGATTTTTGTTGCATTCTCTTAGGATTTCTCTCTAGTTTCTGGAATGATATTGTATGTCCAATTTGGATCTGAAATGAAATTTTAATCGCCTGATTACCGAAGCATGTTCATCCTGGTGCACAAGTGAACCTAGCTTATTTGAGTTGTGCATAACTTGCTCATTTCTGATTGGATTTATGTCAAACTTGTTTTTCTTGATTCATATGATCCATATCTTGCAATTAATTGGTTTTTATTTTTCAGATCTTCCAAAAAATATTTTTTAAAAATTCTGAGATTTGAATTCAAATTTTGGCGCCAAAATCTTGTGTGTTCTTGAGGTTGATCTTCATCTCTGTTTTTCATTTTCGTTTTTAATTGGTCAAATGATCTCTGATTTTGGTGATTTTTGTTCTGTTATATTTGCATTTTTCTCTAGTTTCTGTAATGATATTATTTATCTAATTTGGATTTGAAATGAAATTTCTATCGCTTGATTACTAAAGCATGTTCGCAATTCTTTTCCTTAATTTCAAATCAAGTCAAGTTTATTTCAAATCAAGCCCAATTCAAGCCCAAAATTCAAATCAAGTTTATTTTATTTTAAATCAAGTCCAATTTTATTTCATTAAATTCAAATCAAGTTCATTTTGATTTAAATCAAGTCTCATTTTGCATTCCTTAATCTCACGCAATGGGCCCTAAAAACGAACTGGTAGCTTTTTCTGCTGTTCGTTGTTTAGAGGTCCGTATGGGTCCAAGTTCAGCCATAGTTGTCTTGGGCCTTGTGCAAATGGGGATTGAGGATTGCCTTTCCTTTTTTTTCAACAAATAAATGTCGTTTTGCATTCCTTAATCTCACGCGACGAACTCTAAAAACGAACTTTTTCGGTAGCTTTTGGTCGTTGTTCCAAGGCAACATTTGTCTTAGAGGTCCTTTCCTTTTTATTTTCCAATGGGTCCAAGTGCAGCCGTAGTTGTCTTGGGCCCTGTGCATAGGTGGATTGGGATCGCACCCTTAAAATGTTTTCAAAAAAAGGCAAAAATGCATTTTCTTTTAAATTCAAACTCCGAAGGTCAAGCCTTCAACTCACACCAGAACTACGTAAGCCTTGAGTTTCCCATTGCACCGAGGAATACGTAGGAGCAGGATCAAGTCCTATCAGGCTAACCTCCATCAAGCTATTTATTTTCACGTTAACTAAGGGATCAAACAATTTTCAGAAATCACACATTCGGTTTAAGGGTACCGTTCTTCGGAACGGGCGAGTGAGGTGCCTAACACCTTCCCCACTTGTAACCGACTCCCGAACTTAGAATCTCATCGTCAAGTTAGGGTTTTTCCAAATCTTTTTCCCTTAAATAAAAATTTGGTGGCGACTCCATACATAACCAATAAAATCCATTTCCAAAATTTTAGCGAGTCCGTCGTCTCGTCGGAATTACGATTGCGACACATGGCGACTCCACTGGGACATTAGAGAGTCAAGCCTGTTTAATTGAGTGTGTATTATATTTGATCCCTTCTTTGTTTATTTGCACAATCCATTTATCAATTTATCTATTTGTTTATTCTTTGTACAAACCTTAGGATAGACGAACATTAAATTACTATATATATATATATATATATATATATATATATCTGTACAATTTCCCCAATTGCAGGTATCCCAATTACTTGTGTGCCCTCATACATTACATATGCATTTATCATGAGTGGGACCCTATACCCGGGTCTAAGTGCAACCTAGAAATAGAGGGATCTAGTGGTGTCACTTTGGGGCTTACGTCCTGTTTGACTATCACGAAAATCCCGGTTAGAGTGCGTCCTATTTGTAATGCCCCACAACTGGTAGCTTTTTCTGCTGTTATGGCAAACATTGCAGACTGGAACTTGGCTCTAGTGACCTTTACACCCCAGGATTACAGACCACCTTTGAGAGGTTCATATAAAAGGCCATAGATCCCTATGACAGGTAACCCGCACGAGAAGCAAAGAGGGCACACACACCCCTCTCAAGATACAAGGAATTTGAAGGCTACAATTGGAGAGATACAAAAATCAAATCAAGATAAACATCAAGAAAACCAAAATAGAAGGAGAAAATTCCTAGGAAAAATTAGAAAAATATTTTGAAAATATAAAAAAGAAAACTTAAAAAGGATGTTTTAGAAATAGGAAATTAGAAAGATAATCTTTTGAAAATATTGAAAAAAATAAAAAGATTCAATAGATACAAAATAAAATTTTGAAAACCTAAAAAATTTTTCTAGCAAAACTAAAGAGTTTTTCTAAACAAAACCAAGGGTTTTCTAGCAAAATGAAAATACCAAAAAATACAAAACTACTAAGAATCGAAAAGAGCAACTTTCAATTATTCCAATTTCTAAAATTATTTGCACATAGCATGCATGCATTTTTCCATTCATAAATTTATCATCAAAAGAAAAGATTCAAAATCACCTCATACACTCTTTCTACACATCATACTCATTTGCATTAACATCTTTATCATTCACGATTTTTGCATTCAAATTATTTCTCAAAAAATTAATTTTAACTTTAACAGAAAAATTAGAAAAAGACAATTTTCTCGACATCCTTATAAGACTCGTGCACAATCAAGAATCATGGATGAGCTGGAGAGACAAAACGAGGAGTTGAGAAGTGAGGTCAAGACTCTAAAAGAGCAGATGGCCAAGCTGACGGAGGCCATGCAACTATCCAAACAAAAAGAGGAAAGGGAATCTCTACCGAGAGAACCAACTGACCCAATACATCCTCCTGGCTTCACCCCACCATTGACCTTACCTCCGCAAACCGAAGGGGTTCATTATGGATTTCCTCATGGGCATACACACACATTAACCCAAACACAAGCCCAAACACAAACCCAAACAAACAACCTACCTCCAAATACCACTTCACAAGCCTACCAAGCAGCCGTTGGGGGAACGCACCCTATGTTCACCCAAAGGCCTTGCCCTGTATACATACCATCTTCTTATCCCCACCACATGCCTGAGGAATACCCAAGCCATCCTTCAACTAAGGATACAGAAAAATGGAAGGTTCTAGAGGACAGGATCCGGGCAATTGAGGGAAACGCTTATGAAGCCAAAGATGCATCTGATTTGTGCTTGGTCCCAGATGTGGTCATCCCTCCAAAATTCAAGGTTCCTGAATTCGGGAAATATCAAGGAACCAGCTGTCCAAAGAAACACCTGACTATGTACTGCAGGAAGATGTCTGCATGTACTTACGATGAGAAGCTCCTCATCCATTTCTTTCAAGACAGTTTAACCCGGGCAGCTGCAAACTGGTACACTCAACTTGAGCGGATACACATCCGTTCATGGAGAGACCTTGCTGAGGCTTTCACGAAACAGTATCAGTACAATACATAGATGGCCCCCGATCGAACTCAGCTTCAAAATATGGCCAAGAAAGAGGAAGAGACCTTCAAGCAGTATGCTCAAAGATGGAGGGAGTTAGCTGCTTAGGTACAACCTCCTTTATCAGAAAAAGAGATGGTCAACATGTTCATGGACACACTCCAAGATCCTTTCTATGACAAGATGGTCGGCAGTATAACTTCTAGCTTCTCCGATGTCGTCATCATTGGAGAAAGGATCGAAGGTGGCATGCGCCGTGGAAAGATCGTGCAAAAGCCCACGGGCGTAGTCAATGCTTCCAATGGGTCTGGGAAGAAAAAGACAGGAGAGACTTGCAATGTGGCTTCTAATCAAGGCAATACATTCCTCAAATGGCACAGTATGGTCCAGCTGGCTTCCGACCACCACCATATACACCATACACACCTTACACACCATACCCTTACGTCGCCACCACCTACCAAACACCATACCCTCCTACTTACAATCACCCGACACAAGTCCGACCACCAGCAACATATACAGCCCAGACACAAGCCATGAGCCAAAATAACAACCAAAGCCAGAAAAAAGAGAAGAAGCCTGTCCAGTTCGACCCTATCCCAATCTCCTACACTGAGTTACTACCACGGGTGATTCAGAACTTGCTGGTCGCTCCTTATCCTCTGAAACCTCAAGAGCCACCATACCCTAAATGGTATGATGCAAACACCAGATGCGATTACCATGCAGGATTCATTGGCCATTCCACAGAGGATTGCTTAGCACTGAAGCGTAAAGTACAAAACTTGATTGATGCAAAGTGGCTAGATTTTGGGAGGCTTGCTCCTAACACAGAAAACAATCCGTTGCCAAATCACGAGAGCCCGTCGACCAGCTGAAAAGATGGGAGAAGCACGACATGTTGCATTGTACAAATCAAGCCATCGAGGATACCCATCCAAAATTGTCGTACTTTTCAAAATCAATATTTTGTAAATAAATCTCAATAAATAATGGAAAAGTTACATTTTTCATATTACTTGAGCACGTGCTTTACATTTTGACTTTACTTCTAAAATTTATCATCCTTTTCGTCATTTAGCCCACTTCTTATTCCTATACCAAAAATAATAAATACCAATTGGTGAAGATGCCAGTGCTGTAATAAATAATCTTAAATGTCGGATTAATCAAACTCAAAAGAGAAAAACCCAATGAGGAAGTAGAATAAACAACTAGGGATTCTAGATCACCATTCAAAGTTAAAATATCCCGCTGGAACCAAGTTTAAATCCAGGAAAAATTAGGGATGGAAGAAAAGATCCGCTGAATTGGAAGCCTTAAATGATCCCGGCAAGATCAATATTCAACTACACAAAATTCAAAAAAAAGGAGAAGACCCGCTGGATTAAAGTAAAAATAATCAAGGCAAAATCAAGGTCGAAACATAAAAATCAAGAAGAAGAGAAGCCCGCTGGATTAAAAGCCAAAAATAATCCAGGCAAAAGTAGGGTTAAAGTTCAAAATAATGAATCGACAAAGTCATGATCAGAAAAGGTCTTACCGGTTTCCAACAACAATTCAGGCAAAAATCAAGATCATATAAGAGCCCACTAGGTCGACAATCATTAAAGAAGACCTAGGCAAAAGTTAGGGCACAATCAAGCTGAAGGCCCGTTAGGTCGAAAACCCGTAAGGGCGACCTAGGCAAAAAGTTAGGGCGCAATCAAGCAGAAGGCACGCTAGGTCGACAATCTTCAAAAAAGACCTAGGAAAAAGTTAGGGCACGATCAAACAAATGCCCGCTAGGTCAGCAATCCTCAAGAATGACCTAGGAAAAAGTTAGGGCACAACCAAGTAAAAGGCCCACTAGGTCGAAAACCCGTAAGGGCGACCTAGGCAAAAGTTAGGGCACAATCAAGCAGAAGGCCCGCTAGGTCGACAATCTTCAAAAAAGACCTAGGCAAAAGTTAGGGCACGATCAAACAAATGCCCGCTAGGTCAGCAATCCTCAAGAATGACCTAGGAAAAAGTTAGGGCGCAATCAAGCAGAAGGCCCGCTAGGTCGACAATCTTCAAAAGAGACTTAGGCAAAAGTTAGGATAATCAAACAAAAGCCCGCTAGGTCGAAAACCCGTAAGGGCGACCTAGGTAAAAGTTAGGGCGAAACGAAAGACCTGCTGGGTTGAAAACTCAAAAGAACAACCTAGGCAAAAATTAAGGTCAATCCAGGAATCTCAAGACAACATGACATTTCTGCACCTCATATCTCCCTAGAACTGGGGCAAAATTTTTCCGTTTCTCAAGTTTGTTTAATTTGACAATTAAGATTATGAAAAGCAGTACTCACATTTTTCATCAAAAGGTGCCATTTGGGCAATCAAACCCACACCTTTCGTCTTTTCCTGCTAAACAAAACACCACTTGTTTCTTTCCATCCAAAATCACTTTGCACACCTCAAAAATGCATGTGCCCCAGAGAAATGTGAAAAATATAAAAAATAAAAATAAAAAGATTAATTTTGAAAAGTCATGCCAAATCGGATGAATCCTCAACCATCGTGACATGTCATGATTGTTCCCGAAGGATCATCCTCCTGTCAGACATAACACCGCTAAGACAAAAGGAGTGTGTCTTCCTCAAATAATAACCGTTGTTGGGTCTCCAGGATCTTGACCAAGAAAACTCCGAAATTGAGTCAATCCAGCTCGTCCTGATTTTTGGTTCCCTTCACACCCACTATGAGGTTGTCGAGAAAGGACATGTTAAAAAAAATAAATAAATAAAAAATCAAGAGAAACAAAAGGTTTTAACACCATCTCATGGTTTGCATTCATCCCATAGCATCCATTTCATCAAATAATTATTTCAAGCATAAAAAAAGCATTCAATAAGATTAAAACATCACATTCTTTCTATTCAAACACCATAAGCATCGCATCTTTTTCATTCATTCAAACATCGAAATAAGTGTCTTGTCATTCAAGCATCTCATAATTCGTTTTTCGAAGCTAATTAAGACCTGGGTAAAGCTGCTCGAGTCAATCATAATTAAAAATGACTCAAGTTCAAACTGGGGCAAACTCTTGCCCATACAAAAATCCAATTTGAGGTCACCCTCAAATTCTGGATCAAGTCCAGACAGGGGCAAACGCTTTCCCCCAAAAATTTAATTTGAGGTCATCCTCGAATTTTAAAACAAGTTCAAACAGGGGCAAACGCTTGCCCCCAAAATTTAATTTGAGGTCATCCCCGAATTCTGAATCAAGATCAAACTGGGGCAAACACTTGCCCACACAAAAATCCAATTTGAGGTCACCCTCAAATTCTAAGTCAAGCTCAAACTAGGGCAAATGCTTGCCCATACAAAAATCCAATTTGAGGTTATCTTCAAATTTTGAGTCAAGCTGAAACTGGGGCAAACGTTTGCCCACAAAAATTCAATTTGAGGTCACCCTCAAATTCTGAGTCAAGCTCAAATATGGGCAAACATTTGCCCACAAAAATTCAATTTGAGGTCACCCTCAAATTCTGAGTCAAGCTCAAACTGGGGAAAACGTTTTCCCAGGGCAAATGAGTCAAACTCAAACCCAAATGCTCGCAAAAATTCAATTTGAGGTCACCCACAAATTCTGAATTAAGCTCAAACTGGGGAAAATGTTTGCCCACAAAAATTCAATTTGAGGTCACCCTCAAATTCTGAGTCAAGCTCAAGCTGGAGCAAACGTTTTCCCAAGAGAGATTTAAATTCAAAATATCAAAATAAAAATGGGGGCAACTGCCAAAAGATCTTCCAAACTGGGGCAAACACTTGCCCAAAGTTCCTTCTAATCAAGATAGCCCTTAATTATCAAGAATTTTCTAAACTAGGGCAAAATAGTTTCCCAAGTTTCTTCAAGAGAATAATTATCAAGTGCTTAAAAACCTTCAAGTTCAAGGTAGAATAAGCAATTTATTTAAATTCAAGAAAAACAAATTTCAAAATAGCTTGTCCAAGGAAGCTGACGACGAAGTCCATGTTCCGCCCTCACAGGACACGTTACACCCCTAGCTTGACAGGACCTGTAAATTTTACCTGTCTTAACAGGTTTTCACCTTTTCCTGTCTAGCAGGCTTGCATTTCTCCTGTCAACAATAGGAGTCCATCTACATTTATTCTGTCTTAATAGGATAGTTTTCGTCATTTACTTTTCCTGCCTTCACAAGACTTGCTTTTTTCTGTCTTCATAGGTCCTTTTCATTTCGCTTTGCCTGTCTTAACAGGCGTTTTGCCTCCATCATGTCAATAACAGGACTTTTACATTTTTTCCTGTCTTAACAGGTCATTTTCACTTTCCTTTGCTTGTCTAGCAGGCTTGCATCTTTCCTGTCATCAACAGGACTTTTTCTGCATTCCACCTATCTTAACAGGTCATTTTTCATTTACCCTGTCAAGCAGGATTTCTGTTTAAATTTCCGCATACATCCTGTCAAGAAGGATTTCATTTGCATTTATCCTGTCAAGCAGGATTTCATGTTTAAATTTATGCATACATCCTGTCAAGCAGGATTTCGTTTGCATTTATCCTGTCAAGCAGGATTTCATGTTTAAATTTCCGCATACATCCTGTCAAGCAGGATTTCGTTTGCATTTATCCTGGCAAGCAGGATTTCATGTTTAAATTTTCGCATACATCTTTTCAAGTAGGATTTCATATGCATTTATCCTGTCAAGTAGGATTTCATGTGTAAATTTCTGCACATATCCTGTCAAGCAGGATTTCATTTGCATTCATCCTGTCAAACAGAATTTCATGTTTAAATTTTTGCATTCATCCTCTCAAGCAGGATCCCATTTGCATGTTCTTGTCAAACAGGACTTCAAGCATGTTTAATTTTCTGTCCACCTGTCAAGCAGGTTTGCATTTATCCTGGCAACGGCAGGATTTCATCATTTGCATCTTCCCGGCAACAGCGGGATCTCATTTGCATTCTCCTGTCAACAACAGGACTTCAAGCATGTTTAATTTTTTCATTCAATTGGCCAAGGTTTTCATTTATCCTGGCCAACAAATAGGATTTCATCATTTGCATCTATCCCGGAACAATGGGATCTCATTTACATTCTCCTGTCCAACAACAGGGACTTCAAGCATGTTTAATTTTCTGTCCACCTGTCAAGCAGGTTTTCATTTATCCTGCAACAGCAGATTTCATCATTTGCATCTTCCGGCAACGGCGGGATCTCATTTGCATTCTCCGTCAACAAACGGGACTTCAAGCATGTTTAATTTTCTGTCCCACTCCAAGCGGTTTGCATTTATCCCTGCAACAAAGAGGATTTCATCATTTGCATCTTCCCGGCAACGACGGATCTCATTTGCATTCTCCAGTCAACAACAGAACTTTAAGCACGTTCAATTCTTGTCCACCTATCAAACGAGTTTGCATTTATCCTGCAACAGTAGGATTTCATCATTGCATCTTCCCGCAACAATAGGATCTCATTTGCATTCTCCTGTCAACAACAGGACTTCAAGCACGTTTAATTTTCTGTCCACCTGTCAAACAGGTTTGCATTTATCCTGGCAACAGCAGGATTTCATTTGCATTCATCCCGTCAACAACGGGATTTTCATCAAGTTTACATTTCTGCATTCTTGGCCTATGTTGTCAGGCCTCCTCAAGTTTACTTTTCTGCACCTTGGCCTATGTTGTCGGGCCTCATCAAGTTTACTTTTCCGCACCTTGGCCTATGTTGTCAGGCCTCCTCAGGTTTACTTTTCTGCTTCTGGGCCTACGATGTCAGGCCTCACCAAGTTTGTTTTTCCACAGCTGGGCCTTTGATGTCAGGCCTCCAACTTAGATAGATACCTCGGCCTATGCTGTCAGGCCACCTTGTACATATCTTACATTTTAGTTCTTGCATGCTTTCCTGTCTTAAACAGGTCGCTTTCACTCTACTGAGCCGTCGTAACGGGCCATTTCTCTTCTACATTTCGGTTTTAACAGACCATTTTCATTTCATTTTGCTTGTCCTAACAAGCCATCCCATTGAATTCCACGCCAGTCCTAACAAGCATTCATTCATTCCACTTAGCCTAGTCAGGCTATACAACTAAGCCTCGCATATTTAAACCCTATCGGTATATAAAGTCGGTAAGGTCATTCAATCGTCCTTCTTCAGGCATCCATGAGGTTCAACTTCAAGTTCAAGGCTCTTCCCTGTCAGGTTTAACTTCTTCAAGGCCTCGCCGACAGAATGTGTTCACATCTTTACTCATTTCCTACTACGATAAATCAGAGAATCATTTCTCACATTATCTGGTAGGAAAATGAGTAAAGAGGGGCAAACTGTAAACACTCAATTATGTTCGAGGCCCACAATCGTTAAAATTAACCAAAAATTAAGTTAATTAGAAATTTGAAAAGATATAAAACAGAAAGTAGAAAATATAGAAAAGAGAAAGCAAAAAAGAAAAGAATAAAAAAAGAGAGAAGGGGAAAAAGAAAAAGAGAAAAAAATAAGAAAAGAAAAAAGAAGAGGAAAGAAAAAAGGAAAAATTCTCTTATGTGGGAAAGAAGTCCCACATTGGATAAGAAGGGATTCTTCAATCTCTCCTCCTTCTATATAAGGAGAGATCCTTCACCGAAATGAGGAGGAGCACTTGAGGGAGGGAATATTTTTTCAGAATTTTTGAAGGGGGGACCTAGGAGACTCTCTACCTCTGCCTTCAAACCAGTTCTTCATCACCTTCCAATCAAGGTTAGATCCTACTTTTATTCTGCTCAAGTTTCTTGCTTCTTCTCGGATTTCCGAGCTTATTTTCGTCTCTGGTTTTCTTTTTCATTTTTGATCGGTCAAATGATATCCGATTTCGATTATTTTTGTTGCGTTCTCTTCGCCTTTCTCTCTAGTTTCGGGAATGATATTGTATGTCCAATTTGGATCTGAAATGAAATTTTAATCGCCTGATTACCGAAGCATGTTCATCCTGGTGCACAAGTGAACCTAGCTTATTTGATTTGTGCATAACTTGCTCATTTCTGATTGGATTTATGTCAAACTTGTTTTTCTTGATTCATATGATCCATATCTTGCAATTAATCAGTTTTGATTTTTCAGATCTGCCAAAAAATATTTTTTAAAAATTCTGAGATTTGAATTCAAATTTTGGCGCCAAAATCTTGTGTGTTCTTGAGGTTGATCTTCATCTCTGTTTTTCATTTTCGTTTTTAATTTGTCAAATGATCTCTGATTTTGGTGATTTTTGTTCTGTTATATTTGCATTTTTCTCTAGTTTCTGTAATGATATTATTTATCTAATTTGGATTTGAAATGAAATTTCTATCGCTTGATTACTAAAGCATGTTCGCAATTCTTTTCCTTAATTTCAAATCAAGTCAAGTTTATTTCAAATCAAGCCTAATTCAAGCCCAAAATTCAAATCAAGTTTATTTTATTTTAAATCAAGTCCAATTTTATTTCATTAAATTCAAATCAAGTTCATTTAGATTTAAATCAAGTCTCATTTTGCATTCCTTAATCTCACGCAATGGGCCCTAAAAACGAACTGGTAGCTTTTTCTGCTGTTCGTTGTTTAGAGGTCCGTATGGGTCCAAGTGCAGCCGTAGTTGTCTTGGGCCCTGTGCATATGTGGATTGGGGATTGCGTTTTCTTTTTTTTCAATCAAATAAAAATCATTTTGCATTCCTTAATCTCACGCAACAAGCCCTAAAAACGAATTGGTAGCTTTTTCTGCTGTTCGTTGTTTAGAGGTCCGTATGGGTCCAAGTGCAGCCGTAGTTGTCTTGGGCCTTGTGCATATGTGGATTGAGGATTGCCTTTCCTTTTTTTTCGATCAAATAAATTTCGTTTTGCATTCCTTAATCTCACGCGACGAACTCTAAAAACGAACTGGTAGCTTTTTCTGCTGTTCGTTGTTTAGAGGTCCGTATGGGTCCAAGTGCAGCCGTAGTTGTCTTGGGCCTTGTGCAAATGTGGATTGAGGATTTCCTTTCCTTTTTTTTATCAAATAAATGTCGTTTTGCATTCCTTAATCTCACGCGACGAACTTTAAAAACGAACTGGTAGCTTTTTCTGCTGTTCGCTGTTTAGAGGTCTGTATGAGTCCAAGTGCAGCCGTAGTTGTCTTGGGCCCTGTGCATAGGTGGATTGGGATCGCACCCTTAAAATGTTTTCAAAAAAAGGCAAAAATGCATTTTCTTTTAAATTCAAACTCCGAAGGTCAAGCCTTCAACTCACACCAGAACTACGTAAGCCTTGAGTTTCCCATTGCACCGGGGAATACGTAGGAGCAGGATCAAGTCCTGTCAGGCTAAGCTCCATCAAGCTATTTATTTTCACGTTAACTAAGGGATCAAACAATTTTCAGAAATCACACACTCGGTTTAAGGGTACCGTTCTTCGGAACAGGCGAGTGAGGTGCCTAACACCTTCCCCACTCGTAACCGACTCCCAAACTTAGAATCTCATCTTCAAGTTAGGGTTTTTCCAAATCTTTTTCCCTTAAATAAAAATTTGGTGGCGACTCCACACATAACCAATAAAATCCATTTCCAAAATTTTAGCGAGTCCGTCGTCTCGTCGGAATTACGATTGCGACAGTTATACATGTAATTTTATGTCATCCGAAGAAAAAAAAATCAAATTATAGTTTCTTATTATAAAATTAACAATAAAAACATTTAACACAGAATTAAGACATCAATAATTAATTTAATATACAAGTTATACTCTACATAGTATAAGATAAATTTTCTATGATAATAAATTTTTATATTTCAATGTTCTAAGATAAAATTACTTAAGTGATAATATTTTTATTTTTTAAGATACTATTTTCACTTGCCTCCGTATTTCTTGCTGTGATTGTTGTTCTAGTTCCTTGGGTTCCTTAAACTCTTCTCAGTTGTTCAATTTTCTTTAATCGGTGAGGGGGTTTAGATAGATTAAAGTGACTTACAAGCTTCATAGTTGAAGTAACGATGGTTTTACTTTTTCTTATCCTTGATATTTTCGTTTTAGATTTTAAATTTTATGTCCTCTTTTTTTTTTAACCGTTGGACGTGTAAAAATGTGTTTGATTCATTAGTTTCTAATATTAACCATAGTTTTGATTTTCTTTTGCATGAATGTCAATGGTAAATATTATAAATGAAGCACTAATTTTGTTTTAGGGTGAAAGGGTTTAAGTAGATTAATGTGAGTTACAAGTTTCATAGTTGAAATAATGATGGTTCTACTTCTTATTGTCATTAATGTTTTTGTTTTAGATTTTAAACTTTTTATGTTCTTCTATTATTGCCCGTTGACATGATGTATTTGATTTATTAGTTTCTAATATTAACTGTAATTGTTATTTTTCTCTTGCATTAATATGAGTGTTAAATATTATAATTTGTGACCCCAATGTTTTTTATCTCCTGCACCATAAACCATAAACTAATACGAGAAGATGCTTGATGATTGCTTAAAAATGAGGATGCAGCAAAGTAGTTCTAAATTACGCGTTGTGCGTCACTCTGCAACGATTATACAAGAAAATACTATCTTACCCACATTAAAAAGCTTCTTTCACGTTTATTTTTAATTATTATTTAATTTTTTAAATAACATTAATTTTTATTTATTATTTAATTACTTTTACAAAATTAATTATTTAATATAATAAGTAAATTTGCAAGTGAAATTAAAAATATAAAATATTTATTAATAATTTTAATATGCATAAATAAATTATTAGCTAATTTTATATTAAATGTATTTTTAGTTCTTTCGATATTTTAAACTTTTAAATTTACTTTATCATTTTAAATTTACCTATTTTAATCTCTTTTCTTAAATATAGACTATTTTTTGTTTATTAAAATAACAACACTTAACACATATCAATATTTTACACATTAATTATAATAAGGTAAAAATAATTGTTTTGAAAAATAAAAAATTAAATTTATTATTTTAAAATTAAAAATTTAAATCAATTTTTTTTGATTTTATAATAAATAAAAATATATTTATTCCCCTAATTTTTGAATTTTATATAAAAAATTAAATAATATATAAAAATAAAATAGACAAAATGTTATACATGTATTTTTGTGTCATGTGAAGAATATAAGAAAAAAACTTAAATTTTATTTTGTTGTTATTAATTATAAATAAGAAAATTTAACATAGAATTAATACATCACTTATTATTTTAATATACAAGTGAAACATTACAAAGTATAAAATAAAATTTTCTATGATAATAAATTTTTATATTTTATGTTCTAAAATAAAATTACTTAAGTGATAATATTATTTTTTAAGACACAATTTTCACTTGTTTCCTTCTTTTTTACTATCATTTTCTTCTAGTTGTTTGGGTTTCTTTAACTCTTCCCTAAAGATTTAATTTTCTTTCATGGATTTAAGTAGATTAAAGTGAGTAAAAACTTCATAGTTGAAGTAATTATGGTTCTTTTTCTTATCTTTGATACTTTTTATTATAATTTTTAAATTTTTATGCTCTTTTATTATTGCGTGTTTACGTGTGAAAATGTATTTCATTCATGAGTTTCTAAGACTTTCTAAGACTAGTACTAGTGGTGATGTTTCTGTTGCATTATTTTGGAAGTTGAAGCTTATGGGTTTTCATATGAACTCTTTTTACTTTCCTGATTTCACACTAAAAACTCCTGATTTCGCACTAAAAACTCAAGAAAACACTGGAGCCCAAGAAACGTAATTTTAAATTTGTCGCACATTTCAAGCATGTGATTTTAATATGGAAAGAAGGAAGAATATTTAGTTATGCCTCTACACCATGCTGCAAATGATGATAAAAAAAATACGCTCTTACACTAATCGGGAAATTTCCTTCACATTTATTTTTATTTGTTATTTTATTTTTTAAATAATACTAAATTTTATTTATTTTGATTATTCTTTCAAAAATAATTATTTAATATAATGACTAAATTAATGGGATAAATTAAATATTGAAAAATATTTAATAATAATTTTAATAATTTAAATAAAATATTAATTCATTTTATATTAAATCTACTTTTTGTCCTTTTTATATTTTAAATTTTTAAATTTAGTTTTTGATTGTATAATTTAATGATTTTAATCTCTATTTTAAATATAAAATATTTTTTTTCTATTAAAATAACATACACTATCAATATTTTTAATTAATAATAATAGGGTAAATATAATTTATTTTCAAAAATAGAAAATACAAAATTTATTTATTTAAATTAAAAATTTATAATTTTATAATAAATAAAATATATTTAATCCACTAATTTTAAAATTTTATATAAAAATTTAAATAATATGTAAATATAAAACGTACAAAATGTTATACATACATTCTCATGTCATGAAAAGATTATAAATAAAATAAATAAATTTTATTTCGTTATTATAAAATTACAAATAAGAGAATTGAACATACAATCGGTTCTGGTCCTAGTATTGATTGTGGTCCTAATGCTACAAATGGTTCTAATCCCAATATTGATCCTTGTCCTAGTCGTAGTTCTAGTCCTACTCCTGGTTCTGGTCGTACTACTAATCATGGTCCTAATCCGAGTACTGATCTTGGTCATGGTCCTACAATTAGTCCTTGTCCTAGTCCTATCGCAGGTATTGGTCATACTTGGGCACTGGTCCCATTCTAATCCTAGTCCTAGTGCTACTACTTGTCCCGATTCCAAAGATCGATCCTTGTCTTGGTGCTACTATTTGTCCCGGTCATAGTATTGATCCCGGTCTTGGTCCCAAGTATTGATCCTAGTCCTACCATTGGTCCTGGTCCCAATATAGATCTCGGTCCTGGTACAAGTCCATATCCTACTTATTTTGGACATGGACTAATTCTTGATCCTAGTGCTAGTTCTACTATTAGTCCTTGTCCCAATATTACTCCTGGCCCATGTCCTAGTATCGATCCTTATCCTGGTCCTAGGAATGATCCTGTAGTCCTAGTCCTACTAGACCTGGTCACGATTGATCCTTGTCTTAGTCCTACTACTAGTCTTGACCCAAAAGATTGATCTTGGTCCTTGTCCCACTATTGGTCTTAATCCTGGTCCTACTACTAGTATAGGTGCCCGTATTGATCCTGGTCCTGGTCACAGTATTGATCCTGGTCTTGGTCCAACTATTAGTCCTCATCCTAGTCTTATTAGTGATTTTGATCGTAGTAGTAATCATAGTAATCGGTCCTAGTCCTATTCCTACTACCGGTCTTGGTCCCAAGACTGATCGATGCTAGTCCTACTACCGGTCCTTTTCTAGGGACTAGTCCTTGTCTTGTCCAAGTACCATCCTGGTCCTATTCCTACTACCGGTCATGGTCCTTGGACTAATCTTGGTCCTAGTCCTACTACTGGTCCAGGTCCCAAAACTAATTTTGGTACGAGTCCAACTACTTATCCTGGGTCCCACGATCCGATCCCTCCTACTACTACTCTTGGCCCCACTACTAACCCTTGTACCACTAGTGGACTTGGTTCCAATACTTATCCTGGTCTTGATTCTACTACAAATTTTGGTCCCAATATTGATTGTCTCAATCGTAATCACGATGAGATGACGGACTCGCAATCGTAATCAAATGTGGCCTATAAATAAAAGTAGAATCCAATTTGGCAAAGGGATGTTTCAAAAATTTTATGGAAAATCTTATTTGAATTAGTTGAGTTTTAGATCCATTGTTTTATCCCTTCCTATTTATTCGCAAGAAGTTTTTCTATTCAATTGAAATCAAGTGAGATCGGTATTGAAGGAATAGGGAAACGAAATTTCGATTGTGGCCTATGATTCTTCTGGATTCGAATTGAAATATTTAGCTCATGCAGTTTGTTTAAATACATCATATGTGTTCTTACAACCAGAGTGAATTGAATAATAGGCAGTGTGAAAGAATCCAGTGATTTGAGCTTCACCTGCAAAATTCAATAGCTGAAGAGTCTTAGGAAGACTTATGTTCCTTTACATGAATTTTCAGCAAGACTGAGTCGATCGTACACGACAAAATACTTGGTGCATCTATAACCATGTGAGAGGCATCTGGTTCGACCATGCCTCCACAAAATGAACAGGTTCACTATGGGTTCCCTCGTGATCATGCATCCTCCTTCATAAGATAGACACAAGCCAAAACACAAAACCTGCCTTCAAACACCATAGAAATTCCTTATACCATTCCAAACACTACCTCATAAGCTTACCAAACAATTGCTAGGGGGACAAATCCTATGTTCACCCAAGGACCTCATCCTATACATACATATCATAGTCTCATCCTCAACATGGCAGGAGAACATCAAAGACATCCTTTTAACGAAGGTAATGAAAGGTGGAAAACCTTAGAGGAAAGGATCCTGGCAATAGAAGAAAATGCATATGATCTCAGAGACGCATCTGATTTGTGCCTTGTCCCAAATATGGTCATTCCTCCGAAATTCAAGGTTCCTGAATTAGAAAAATACCAAGGAACTAGCTGCCTGAAGAACCGCTTGATCATGTACTGCAGGAGGACGGTCGCGTGTGTTCACGATGATAAGTTGCTCTTCCACTTCTTTCAAGACAGCTTAATTGGGGCAACTACAGATTGGTATACTCAATTAGAATGGACACATATCCGTTCATGGAGGGATCTGGCTGATACATTTTAGCAAGACTGAGTCGATCATACACGACAAAATACTTGGTGCATCTATAACTCATGTGAGAGGCATCTGGTTCGAGTCCCACCCAGGGCTATTTGTTTTAAGGCAAAGCACTCCAGAGTACCAGTTTATGGGCCCTAGGCAACAATCAAAAGGACTGAGCTAATTGGGCCATGGAAGCTCCTCAAACTTAGACCCTGCAGATTCAAGATACATGGCAGCCAACCAATCCAACTACAAAGTGAGCCACAGGCCAAGCCATTCTAAATTGGGCCTCCTTGAATCAGAACGAACCCAAACCATTTCCATTCATGGACTATCCCAAGAATCTCTTGTTCCCATTCTACACTCAAATGGGCCACCATATTGGGCGAAGTTAAAATTAAAATAATTGGACCATTCCAATACTAATTGGACTTTGCGTTGCTTACTTAATCGGCCCCATTGCCGATTCTAACTGGACCTACATCCATGATAAGAATAAGTGGTTAAAGTAATAATTTGGGTTAAGCCCAACCCCTTTTTCATCAAATCCAATTCTCGTTTTTCTACTTGAAACCGGATCTATTTTAATTTGGGTCAGACCCAATCTCAATTTCTTTTTAAGATCAAGTCACTCTTTAATTTGGTTCAAACCCAATTAAAATTGGAAATCAAGTTCCTTTTTAATTTGGGTCAAACCTAATTTTACTTTAATTTTAATCCAAGCCTAATTTCATTCTTTTATTTTTGAAATTAAGTCTTAATATGGGTCTATCCCATTTTTCAATTTTTTTTAATTAATTTGAAATCAAGTTTTCTTTAATTTTGGGTCAAGCCCAATCCCCATTTATTTTGTTATTTTACGGAGTAGATCCCTTTTTAATAATTCTAGAGTCTCACACAATGAGCTCTAAAGACGAACTTAGTAGCTTTTTTTCTCATTCGATGTTTAGAGATTCATATAGGTCACAAGATAAACCGTAGTTGTCTCGGACCATGTGCATATGTGGACTAAGAATTATTCAAAAATATCTAAATTGCTTTTGAAATCATCTTTTAATCTCTTTTTCTCAAGATCAAGTCTTCAAAAAGCCAGAACTACATAGCCTTGAATTTCCCATTGCACTAGGGAATACGAAGGAGCAGATCAAGTCCCGCCAAGCTATTTTCATATAAACCTATTTATTTTTATTTTACTTAAAGGGATCAAACAGTTTTTCAAAAAACATCAAAATCTCACACTCGATTTAAGGGTACCGTTCTTGAACGGGCGGTAGGGTGCCTAACACCTTCTCTACTGTGAATCGACTCCCGAACCTAGAGTTTCTTACTCAAGTTAGGGTTTTTCCAAATGTTTTCCATTAAATAAAAATTTGGTGGCGGCTCCACAAATCAAATTAATTTTTTTAAAATTTTTAGCAAGTTCGTCGTTTCATTGTAATTACAATTTCGACGGATATCGACTCATGGCGACTTTAGAGAGTTAAGCCCATTTACAATTGAGTGTGTATTGTAGATCCCTTTTCTATTTATTTCTCTGTTTATTCATTGCACAACCTTAGGATAGAAGAATCTTAAATTTGTTATATATACTTGTTGCGATTTCCCCAATTGCAGGTATCCCAATTATTTGTGTACCCTCCACACATTACATATATGCATTCATCTCATGAGTGGGGCCCTATACCCGGGTCTGACTGAAGCCTAGGATAGAGGGGTCTAGTGGTGTCACTTTGGACGCACGTCCTATTTGACTATCACGAAAACCTCGGTTAGAGTGCGTCCTATTCATGTGCCCTGCAACTAGTAGCTTTTTCTACTGTTGTAGCAAGCATTATGAATTGGAACTTGGCTCTAGTAACTTCTTACACCTCAGGATTACTGACCACCTTCAGGAGGTTCATGCATAAAAGGCCATAAACCCTTAGGACAGATTACCCACATAGGGGGCAAGGAGGGCACACACCCCTTTCATGATACACGGTTCACATACTGCTCACAAGCACTTATTTGAACAGAATCACCCGAAGTGGTAGAGAAGAAATGAAATTCAAAAGTTGGGGAGACAAAGAAAATTGAGAGGGAAAAAGGGAAGAAAAACAAAAAATATATTAGAAGGGAAAAATCAAGAAAAAAAAAGAAGAATAGAAGGAGAAAGATAAAAATTTCTAGGAAAAATCAGAAAACTAATTTTGAAAATATTGAAAATATAAAAAGATTAAAAAAAAGAGAAAATTTGAAAGAAAATCTAAATATTTTTGTGATTGAAAGAAAACCTAGGAAAATTTCAACAAAACCAAAGGTTTTTCTAGCAAAACTAAAAAGTACCAAAAATTGACAAAAAAATAAAATTGCTAAAAATCAAATAAATAAAGCAACACTCAATTATTTTCAAAATGTTCAAATCTTTAATTATTTATGCATTTCATTGTTACATTCATTCATTAAATAAATTTATTTTGAAAATCATCCCATACCTTTTTTATACTCATTACGGCATAGACACCTTTTTCACTCATGATTTTTTTTTCACGTTGTTTCTCAAAAATTAATTTTTAATTTTAAATAGAAAAATTGGAGAAAGACAGTTCCCTCGACATCCTTATAGGACTCGTTCACAGTCACGAATCATGGATGAGCTGGAAAGACAAAATGAGGAATTGAAAAATGAGGTCAAAACTCTGAAGGAACAGATGGCCATGCTAATAGAGACCATCCAACTGTCAAAACAAAAGGATGTGAGGGAATCCCTTCCAGAAGAACCACTTGACCCATCATATTCTCCTGGCTATAGTCCACAAAAACCTTTACCATCGACCATGCCTCCACAAACTGAACAGGTTCACTATGGGTTCCCTCGTGATCATGCATCCTCCTTCATAAGATAGACACAAGCCCAAACACAAAACCTGCGTTCAAACACCATAGAAATTCCTTATACCATTCCAAACACTACCTCACAAGCTTACCAAACAATTGCCAGGGGGACAAATCCTATGTTCACCCAAGGACCTCATCCTATACACATATCATAGTCTCATCCTCAACATGGCAGGAGAACATCAAAGACATCCTTTTAACAAAAGTACTGAAAGGTGGAAAACCTTAGAGGAAAGGATCCGGGCAATAGAAGGAAATGCATATGATCTCAGAGACACATCTGATTTGTGCCTGGTCCCAAATATGGTCATTCCTCCGAAATTCAAGGTTCCTGAATTTGAAAAATACCAAGGAACTAACTACCCGAAGAACCAGTTGATCATGTACTGCAGGAGGATGGCCGCTTGTGTTCATGATGATAAGTTGCTCTTCCACTTCTTTCAAGACAGCTTAATTGGGGCAGCTACAAATTGGTATACTCAATTAGAACGAACATATCTATTCATGGAGGATCCGTGATGCATTTGTGAAATAGTACAAGTACAACCTGGAGATGGCTCTTGACAGAATTCAGCTTCAAAATATGGCCAAGAAAGGGGACGAGACCTTCAAAGAATATGCCCAACGATGGTGGGAGCTAGCAGCTCAAGTGCAACCCCTATTATCCGAAAAGGAGTTGGTCAGCATATTCATTGATACACTCCAAGATCCTTTCTATGACAAAATGGTCGGTAGCATGACTGCTACCTTCTCTGATGTTACCATAATTGGAGAAACTTACAAACAGTGAACAAGAATACAAACAAAAATGATAACCACATATACAACAAATGCTAGTATACAACAAGCACTCACACAATTGAACATACACAACACAAAAGAAAAATCCAAACATAACTTTAAAAACACAACACACGTACAATGATTATATACACGTATTCAACAAGAATACACTTGTATATATAACATACAAACAAATAGCATACAAAATACCCACATATAGAAAGAACACAAGACAACAAACGCAAACAATGAAGAAACACACAAACACCCAACACATATACACACAATCATAAACAAAAACGTAAAGAAGTGGATCGTGGACAACAAATGTATACACAACAACTTTTGACAACACACATAACAAGCACACAATTAACAAATACACATACAAACAACACATATAGACATTCAAACACACCATACAAAAAAGAAAAACAAACCCATGCACAAGCAATACATATGCATAAACATTCAAATAATATAAACGTATAATAAATTTATTTTCAACCAACAAACACCTAAAAAAAATTTACTTACAAACAATAGATAATAACACAAACAAAAGTCATACACACACATACAACAAAAACTAACATTCAACACGCATACACTTGTATACAAAGAACACACCACACACACACAAAAGAACATGGGAAAACAAACAAAAACAACAAAGGAACACACACACACACACCCCCTAACACATATACACATAATTATAAAAAATGATATACGAAAATAGACCATAGACAATAAAAATATATATACACAAACACTTTTAAACAACATACACAACAAACACAATTATCAAATACACATATATTTGAAAAAACAACAAACACACAAACATAAAATACACACAACAAGACCAAGATCAATACTAGGACCAGGACAAGTAGTAGGACGAGGACTAGGATTACTTTGGGACCAAATTCAATGGTAAGACCTCGACCAGGTTAAGCACTAGAACTAGGACAATTAGTAGGACTAAGACTAGGATCGAATCACTCCGGATCTAATAGTAGGATTAAGACCAAGATAAGTAATTGCAAGAGGTCTAGTAGTAGGACCAAGACCATGGTCAATACTAGGACTAGGTCCAATGAGTTGGAATAGGACCAGGATAAGTACTAGGACCAAGACCAGTGGTAGCACTAGAACCAGGATCGGTACTTGGACCGATTAGTAGTAGCATCGGAGTAGGATTAGTACTACCACCAAGACTAGTAGTAGGACAAGGACCAAGACTAATAGTAGCACTAGGACCAGGATCGGGCCACTCATCGTATTGTTCCCAATACTTATCCCGGTGCTCATCTATTTACCGATCCTTATCTTGGGATTGATCCTTATCATGATCCTATTATTGGTCCCGATGCCAATGCGATCTTATTCGTGGTGCTACTATTGGTCATAGTCTTGGTCCTACTACTAGACCTGGTCCTGGTCCTACTACTCGACTTGGTCTTGGTCTTACTACTGGACGTAGTTCTAGTACCAATCCTGGTCCTACAACTGGTGCTGGTCCCAATATTGATCCTGGTTCTTGTCCTACTATTGGTCTAGGTCCTAGTCCTACTAATTGTCCTTGCTCAAGTACTAATCCTTGTTTTGGTGCCATTACAAAATACTGGTCTTGGTCCCAAAAGTGTTCCTAGTTCTTGTCTTACTCCTGGTTATAGTCCTCACTCTACTACTAGTCCATGTCCTACTACTAGTCCTGGTGCTAGTACTCATCTTGGTCCTGGTGCTAATACTATTCCTAGACCTAGTATTCATGCTCGTCTTAGTGCTACTACTGGCCCTAGTCCCAATAGTGATCCTGGTTCTAGTCCTACTACTGGTCCTGGTTGTTCTACTTATCTTGATCCATGTTCTAGTACTAATATTGGTCCTAGACCTACTATTGGTCCCAATCTTGGTCCTAATACCTGTAAACACCCAATTATGTCCGAGGCCCCTAACTATTAAAATTAATCAAGAAACCAAAAAATAACAACAAGCAGAAAACAGAAAACAGAAAACAGACAATCAGAAAAACAGACAAATAAGTAAACAGACAATAAATTTCTAAAGAATAAAAACAAAATCTGTTTCTAATGCTAATAATAAAAATAAAAAAAAACAAAAATAAAATTATTAAAAGAAGTTTTAAGAAAATCAGAAAAGATGAATAAAAGTTTTAATTGCTGAAAAAAAATACATAGAAAAATTTGAATGTGATAACAAATATATAGCATAATAATAAAAACAGTAAACTTTTTATATATAAAGAAGAGAAGAAGAAGGAAATAGAATAAAAAAAATAAATAAATAAGTAAATAAAATAATACATGGTAATCCTGAAAACGAAAAGAAAATTCTAGAAATTAAAATAATTTTGAAAACAAATGCAAAAAATAAAAGGGGGCGGTTTCAGAAAAGAGAAACAGATTTTGGAAGGTGGGGAAGCGAGAGAAATTCGGAACCAAAACCAAAAGAAAAGAAAGGGACGAATTCAAGAAGATTCAAGATCCATTCTGCCAGGAGAAACCGCTCCTTCCTCCAAGTTCAGAGGATTTGCACCTTACACAATTAGTACCCTTCATTTCGCAATCTTAAGTTGGTGTGGGTATTACCTTTCGGACATGCTCGATTCATAGCCAAATGAATAATGGAAAATGAATTCCAAATTTCGATCACTTGGTTAAAATTAGATCGGTAATCGTGAGGTAGAAAATTGAGCTAAATCACGTTACTAATTTAAATCGAACCCAAGATTCCGATTGTCATGAGTTTAATCGGAGCAGTATAGACATAAACACTGCTCATCAAGTTAGAAACGAGATCTTGGCACCTTCAAAGTAGACTTAGAATCGTGCACCCTAATCTGACAATATTGGATTAGCTGGTTAAGGAAACACATTTAACAAGCACACAATTAACATCATCTCCCTTCTTGATAAGGCCGCGGAAACGTGGTCAAATGTAACCAATACGGGGAGGAGACATACACACGCCGCTCCCGCACATCATGAAGTTCATGAGCTTTGTCATAAAAAGTCATTGGGATGTTTATGTTGATTCGTTGAAATGAGGGCCCTACGTGTTGAGGATTGTAGGAAGACAACTTGGAGGCATTCAAACAAACCGATTGTGAGGCAAGATCTAAATAGTGCCAATTCAGAGAAGGTCGGAGAAACAACCTAACTTTGAAAAAATAGATCGTAGCGTTCATGTTTGGGATGCAAAACGCACTAAGGAACCAGTTGAAGGTAAACCGAGAGCAAATGAGAGAGAAAGGGCGGTTATAGAAGTCCAGGGAGTCAAAAGAACCCCTTTTAGCAATTTTAATAAATTACCTAAACTTTCTGGAATTGTAGGTAGGTTCTCCAACTTTCTAAAATTGCAAACTGTCCCTCGTCTCTCAAAAGACAGAATTGCCCCTCATCTATTCTAGAAATTCCAACCAGCCCTCGCTTCTCTTAAATTACCAAAACACCCTTGCCCTTTTTTCAAAAAAAACCTTGCCCCCGCTCTCTTAAATTACCAAAACACCCTTGCCTTTTTCGAAAATTCCAGCCTTGCCCCCATGCTCTCTTAAATTACCAAAATACCCTTGCCCTTTTTCAAAATTCGTAACAACCCTTTGCTCTCTTAAATTACCAAAATACCCTTTCCCTTTTTCGAAAATTCCAGCCTTGCCCCTGCTCTCTTAAATTACCAAAATACCCTTGCCCTTTTCCGGGAATTCTAGCCTTGTCCCCGTTCTCCTAAATTACCAAATTACCCTTCCCCTTTTCTAAAATTCCATAATCACTAATAAAATTCTAAAAATTCCAGAAAATAAATAAAAATTTATAAAAATTCATAAAAATAAAAAAAATTAATAAAAAATTCCACAAAAATTAATAAAAATTTCAGAAAATAAATAAAAATTAAAAAATTGCAGAAAATTAATAAAAAATCCAAAATTTCCATAAATTAATAAAAAAATTCAAGATTTCCAGAAATTAATAAAAAATTCAAAATTTCCTGAAATTAATAAAAAAATTCAAGATTTCCAGAAATTAATAAAAAATTCAAAATTTCCAGAAATTAATAAAAAATTCAAAAATTTCATAAATTAATAAAAAATTCAAAAATTCCAGAAATTCCAGAAATTAAGAAAATTAATAAAAAATTCCAGACATTAAGGAAATTAATAAAAATTCACAAAAATTCTAAAATTCTAATAATTCTTAAATAAATCATAAAAATTCTAAAAATCCTAGAAGATTTACAAGAATTCCAAAAATCCTAAAAAATTCACAATAAATCATAAAATTCTATAATTCCTAAATGATTCATAAAAATTCAAAATTCCTAAATAATTCATAAAAAATTCAAAATCCCTAAATAATCCATGAAACATAAAATTCCTTAGTTGATAGATTCCCCTCATAATTTCTAATAATTACTTGTGAGTTGCCCTTTTTTATTTATCGTTCTTCAAAAATAAAAATCTTATTTTGCAATTCTTAATCTCACGCGACGAACTCTAAGCAAGAACTAGTAGCTTTTTCTGTTGTTCGTTGTTTAGAGATTCGTATGGGTCCAAGTGCAGCCGTAGTTGTCTTGGGCCTTGTGCATATGTGGATTCGGGTTGCCTTTCCTTTTACAAAATAAAAACCTTGCTCGTTTTATTCATCGTTCTTAAAAAATAAAAACTTTGTTTTGCAATTCTTAATCTCACGCGACGAGCTCTAAGCACGAACTGGTAGCTTTTTCTGCTGTTCGTTGTTTAGAGATTCGTATGGGTCCAGGTGCAGCCGTAGTTGTCTTGGGCCCTATGCATATGTGGATGAGGAATTTTTTTTTTTTTTGAAATATTCTTAAAAAATCAAGCTTTTTTTTACTTTCCAAGTAGCCCCGAAGGTCAAGCCTTCAAGTTTTTCAAACATTCCTTTTAAACACTTTCGAAGGTCAAGCCTTCAAATCAAACCAGAACTACGTAAGCCTTGAGTTTCCCATTGCACCAGGGAATACGTAGGAGCAGGATCAAGTCCTGTCAGGCTAACCACCATCAAATAATTATTTCCACTCTAATAAAAGGGATCAAATCATTTTCAAATAATCACACATTCGATTTAAGGGTACTGTTCTTTGGAACAGGCGAGTGGGGTGCCTAACACCTTCCCCACTCGTAACCGACTCCCGAACCTAAATCTCACCTAGGGTTTTTCCAAATCTTTTTCCCTTAAATAAAAATTTGGTGGCGACTCCACATCATCAAAATCAATTCACTTTTTTTAAAATTTTAGCAAGTTCGTCGTCTCGTCGGAATTACGGTTGCGACAATACCGATCTTTGTCCTCCTTCTACTCTTAGACCTAGACTAGTTACTGATCTAGGTCCTAATCCCGCTACTAACCTTGGTCTTAGTCCTATTACAAGTCTTGGTCCCTAGATTGATGCTAGTCCTAGTCCCAGTACTGGACATGGTCGATGTACATATCCTTGTCCTCGTCTTACTGCTGGTCTTGGTTCCAGTAGTGATCGTAATCCTGGTCCTACTACTAGACCTGGTCCCAATACTAATCCTGGTCCTGGATACTTACAAATAGCTTAAAAGAATACAAACCAAAATCATACCCCACAGATACAACAAACGCTAATAAAAAACAAGCACTCACACAATTGAAGCATACACAAAAATTATAAGATCCAAACACAACACTTGTACAAATATTATATACACGAATTCAACAAGCATACACTTGTATATAAGATACAAACAAAGAGCATACAAAATACCCACATATAGAAGGAACACAAGCTAACGAACGCAAACAATGAAGAAACACACAAACACCCAACACATATACACAATCATAAACAACAACATATAGAAATGGACCTTAGACAACTAATGAATACACAAACTTTTTGACAACACACATAACAAGCACACAATTAACAAATACACACACAAATAACAAATATTGACATTCAAACACACCATAGAAAAAAGACAAACAAACACATGCACAAGCAATACCCATGAACAAACATTGAAATAACATAAGCGTACAAAAGAATTATTTTCAACCAACAACCACCTAAAAAAATTCAATTACAAACAATAGATATGCACATATAACAAAAACTCATATTCAACACGCATATGCTCAAATACAATATATCTACAAAGAACACACCACATATACACACATAAAGAACATGGGAAAACAAACAAAAACAGCAAAGAAACACACAAAAACCTAACACATGTACATATAATAAAAGAAAATGATATAAAGAAATAGACCACATATAATAAAAATATATATATACAAACACTTTTAAATAACATATACAGCAAACACACAATTTACAAATACATATATATTTGAAAAAAACAACAAAGTCATAAACATAAAATATACCCAACAACAAGCCTATACACATATACATCGATAAAGAACACACTCCTGAGAATAAAAAATAGCAATCCATACAAAAAAGATATATGCATAATAAAAATACAAACACACTCATATATAATGAACACCCAAATACATAGAAACATAAATCACACACACAACACACACAACCAATACACTAAAAATCTGCCCACGCACAACACACATACTTAGTCATAAAAAACAAACACAAAAAATAATAAATATGCTTTGTCACTAACAACATACTCCATACATGCACATATTCAAATAACGTATGCATAAGGTACGCAAACAAGTAACACACACAACATAAACACAAAACATCAATTTACAACATAAGCAACATATGCATACATAATTAGTCATAAAATAAAGCACACACCAAACATACACACACTTAACCCTAAATCGTAAACAAAAAAATATATAAACACAACACAACTTACACACTAGCACACAACAACCATGAGCACACAAAACAAAGACACAAACAAGTTAAATACACACATAGAAACTAACACAACAAACAAACATACGAAAATAAAATACGTGCACATAGACAAATAAAACATAGACACAAAAAAACATCACTCCTAAACAAACATACACATGTATCACATGGTACAAATTACAAACAATATATACAACATACACACTCATAAGAACATAACATACACATACAAATAACCATCATTTTTAGACAAAGAACCATCACACATGAACAACACAACAAACATACAAGTGATAAGCATACAACAAGTTTATTTTCAACCAACAAATAGAAACAAAAAATATACTTACAAGCAATGGAAAAGAACACAAACAAAAAACATACACACATACAACAAACACTCAAATACAACAAGCACACACACACACACACACACACACAATTAAAGCATACAAAACACGTACAATAATTATATACATGCATTTAACAAGCCTACACTTGTGTATAACATAAAAACAAAGAGTATATTAAATACACATACAAAGAACGCAAGCAAACAAACAAGCACAAACAACAAAGAAACACACGAACACCTAACACATATGCACCTAATCATAAAAAATAACACAAAGAAGTGGAGCTCAAACAACAAATGCATACACAAATACTTTTAAACAACACACATAACTAGCATATAATTAAAAAAACCCATACAAACAACATATATAGACATTCAAACGTACAACACAAAAAATTCATGCACAAGATATAGACATGCATAAACATTCGAATACTAAGACCATAACTAGGATCAATATTAGGACCAAGACTAGTAGTAGGATGAGGACTAGGAATAGTGTTGGGACCACATCGGATCTGGTAGGACCTGGACCAGTAGTTAAGTACTAGAATGAGGACAATTAGTAGGACTAAGACCAAGATTAGTAACTCAGTTCAATAGTAGGACTAAGACAAGGATCATTGCGAAGGTCAAGTAGTAGGACCAAGGCCATAGTCGATACTAGGACTAGGTCTAGTAATTGACCAAGACCGGATAAGTACTAGGACTAGGAGTAGCACTAGAACCAGGATCAATACGTGGACCAAGATTAGTGGTAACACCAGGAGCAGGATCAACACTACCACCAGGAGTAGTAATAAGACTAGGACCAAGAAGGACATGTAGTACTGGTATTGTTCCAAGTACTTATCCTGGTGCTGGTGTCATTACCTATCCCGATTCCAGGACTGATCCTGGTCATGGTCTTACTACTGATCTTGATGCCAGTATTGATCCTATTCGTGGTGCTACTGTTGGTCCTAGTCCTTGTCCTACTACTGGACTTGGTTCCAGTACCGATCCTGGTGCTACTACTAGTGTTGGTCCTAGTACTGATCCTGGTGCTACTACTGGTGTTGGTCCCAGTACTGATCCTGGTTCTAGTCCTACTACTAGTCTTGGCCCTAGTATTGATGTTGATCCTGGTGTTACTACTAGTCCTAATCCTATTAGTGATCCCGGTTCGGTCTTTCTCCACGGGCCTACTACTAGTCTTGGTGCAAGTATTGATCCTGGTCCTAATGCTAATACTAGTCCTGGTCCCAAAAGATTGATGCTTTGCCCTAGTGCTACTTATTGGCCTTAGTCCCAATAGTGATCCTGGTTCTGGTCCTACTACTTGTCCTTGTCATAGTACTAATCTTGATCCATGTCCTGGTACTAATCTTTTGGTCCTGGACCTACTATTGGTCCTAGTCCTGGTCCTAGTATCGATCCTTGCCCTCCTTCTACCCTTAGACCTAGACTAGTTCCTGATCCAAGTCCTAGTCCTAGCACCGATCTTCATCCCAGGATTGATCCTTGTCTTGGTACTAGTCTTGCGATCCCTGGTCTTGGTCCCAATACCGATGATCTTGGTCTTGATCTTATTACTCATCCCAGTCCTACTACTAGACCTGGTCCTAGTACTGATCCTGGTCCTGGATACTTATAAACAATGGATAAGAACACTAATAAAAATCATACCTACACATACAACAGACGCTAATATAAACCAAGTACTCGCACAATTGAAGCATAAACAACACCAAACAAAATCCAAACATAACTATAAAAACACAATACATGTATAATGATTATATACACGCATTCAACAAGCATATACTTGTATATAACATACAAACAAAGAGCATACAAAATATCCATATATAGAAAGAACACAAGCAAACAAATGTAACCAATGAAAAAACACACAAATAAAAAACACATATAAGCATTCAAACACACCATACAAAAAACACCAACAAAAATATGCACAAGAAATACACATGCACAAACATTCAAATAACATAAACATACAACAAATTTATTTGCAACCAACAAACACCTAAAAAAAGTACAATTACAAACAATAGATAATAACACAAACAAAAGTCATACACACACATACAACAACAACCCACATTCAACAAGCATAAGCTCGTACACGATGTTTATATATATATATACAAAGAACACACCACATACACACATATACTTTTAAATAACACACAAAAAACAGACAAACATAAAATACACATAAGAATAAGCCTATACACAAATACATCGATAAAGAACATACTCCTGAAAATAACAAACAACAATGCATATAAAAAAACATATTTGCATAAGCAAAATCCAAACATACTCATACATAATGAACGCAACCAAATACACCCAAACATAAATCACACACACAACACACAACCATTACACAAAAAAACTACCCACGCACAACATACATACTTTGTCATAAAAAGAAAACACAAACAGTAACAAATATACATAATCACTAACAACATACTCCACATATGCACACATTCAAATAACGTACACAAAAAGTACACAAACAAGTAACACACACAACATAAACAAAAATATAAATTTACAACATAAGCAATAGATGCATACACACTTAGTCATAAAATAAAAACGCACAACAAATATACACTTAACCCTAAACCATAAATCAACAAAATAATACAAACACAACACTACTAACACACTAGCACACAACAACCATGAGCACACAGAACAAACACATAAACAAGTGAAATACACACATAAAGACGCACACAAACAAGTTAAATACACACATAGAGACTAACATAACAAACACACATACTCAAATAACATACATGCACACACACAAATAAAACATAAACACATAAAATCATCACTCCTAAACAAACATATCTAAACAAAACATACACACACATCACACGATACAAACTACAAACAATATATACAAGATACACACTCACAAGCACATCACAAAAACATACAAATAACCAACCCTACACACACGAAGAAGACAACAAACACATACAAGTGATAAACATACAACAAATTTATTCTTAACCAACAAATAGAAACAAAACATATACTTAAAAACATGGATAGGAACACAAACAAAAAAGTACACACAAAACAAACACTCATATACAACAAGCACATACAATTAAAGCAAACACAACGCAAATGTACAAACACAAAACACTACAATAATTATATATACGCATTTAAGAGGCATACACTTGTACATAACATACAAACAAAGAGCATACAAAATACACGCACAAAGAACAGAGACAAACAAGCACAAAAAAAAAACACAAAAACACCCAACACATATACACTTAGTCATAAAAAAACTACATAAAACATATAACAGGCACACACATACTTTTAAACAACACATATAACAAGCACACAATTAACAAATACACAAACAAGACCAGGACTAAGATGAATACTAGGACCAGGGCAGTAGTAAGGAAGAGGACTAGGATTAGTTTTGGGACTAGATCTAATGGTAGGACCTGAACCAGGTTAAGTACTAGAACCAAATCCAATAGTAGGACTATGACAAGGATCAGTAATTACAAGAGGTCCAGAAGTAGGACCAAGACCACAGTTAGTATTGGGACTAGGTCGAGTAATTGGATCAAAACCATGATAAGTACTAGGATTAGGACTAGTAGTAGTACCAGAACAGATCAATTTTTGGACCAAGATTAGTAGTAGCACTAGGAGTAGGATTAATACTACCACCAAGACTAGTAGTAGGGTTTGGACCAGGACTAATAGTAGCACCAAGACCATAGCCATGATTAATACGGGGACAAGGACCAGTAATAGGACGAGGAGTAGGATCAATACTGGAATAAGGTCCAATAGCAAGTCTAAGACTAGGATGAGGATTAGTACTAAGACAAGGGCAAGGATAACTGTTACCAGTAGCAGGACCAAGACCAGGATCACTCCTAGCATTGAGATTAATAATGGGTACAGGTCTATGATCCATAATAGGACCAAGACCAGAATTAGTACAGGGACTAGGTCCAATAGTTGGACTAGGACCAAGACTAGTAGTAGGATAATAAACAAGATCGGTATTAGGACCAAGTCAAGAAGTAGGACGAAGACAAGGATCCGATTTAGGAAAAGGACTAATAGTAGGACAAGAAGCAGAATTAGTAGAGGGACCTGGGCCAAGATATATATATCAACCAAGAACAATAATAGAACCATGACCAAGATCGCTAATTGGTCTAAGTCCAATAGTGGAATCAAGACCAGACCAGGACCAGATAATAGCACCATGGTCTTAAGATCAATACTAGGACCAAGACCAGATTAGGACGAGGACTAGGATTTGTTTTGGGACCAGATCCAATGGTAGGTCCTTAACCATGTTAAGTACTAGAACAAGGACAAATAGTTGGACTAACACCATGATCGTAATTTTCTCACGGATCCGATAGTAGGACTAAGATCAGATTAGTAATTGCAAGAGGTCTAGTAGGGACCAAGAGCCCGCGATCGATCTTGAACTAGGTCGATGATTGGACCAGGACTAGTAGTAGCACCAGAACAAGGATTGGTACTTGGACCAAGATTAGTTGTAGCAGCATGAGTAGGATCAGTGCTACCACCAGGACTAGTAGTAGGACTAGGACTAGAACCAATAGTAGCACCAGGACCAGGATCAGTACTACTAGTACTAATCCTAATACTTATCTTGAAGCCAAGATCGATCTTATTTGGGTGCTACTATTGGTCCTGGTCCTGGTCCTACTACTTGACTTGGTCCTAGTATTCATGCTCGTCCCTAGTGCTACTACATATGCCCTAATCCCAATAGTGATCCTGGTTCTGGTCCTAGATCTCGGTCCTTGTCATAGTACTGATCCTAGCCTATGTCCTAGTACTAATATGGGAACTAGACCTAATATTGGTCCTAACCCTGGTCCTAGTATCAATCCTGGTCCTCCTTCTACTCTTAAACCTAGACCAGTTGCTGATCTAGATCCTAGTCCCATTACTGATCTTGGTTTTGATGCTATTACAAGTCTTTGTCCTAGTCCTAGTAATCGACATGGCCAGATCGATCTTTATCCTGATCTTACTACTTATCCTGGTCCCAAGATGATCCTAGTCCTAGTCCTACTACTAAACCATGTCCCAATACTAATCCCTCCTAGATACTTACAAACAATGGACAAGAACACAAACAAAAATCATACCCACACATACAACAAACGCTAATATACAACAACCAATCCACACAATTGAAGCATACACAACACAAAATAAAATCCAAATAC
>JAMKYM010000655.1:0-27881 GCA_026541065.1 Canavalia ensiformis | reverse complement strand
TTTATGCACAATTTTTGTGCTACATTGAACACAATTTGAGGAGCTCCCAAAACTGCTCTGAATTTTGAACTTCAATCCTACCTCCAACTAGGTCCATCCTCCTCCTCCCAAGTGGGTTGTATTACCCGAGCTTGTGGAAGCCTAGGATTAGTGGGTGTCTTGATGGTTGCTATTGAGGGGCTTCATGCCCACTTGGTAATTGTTAAGTCACCACTCAGGGTGTTACTGGTATCATGAGTTAGTCATATTGAGAGGGCATTTTCCTACTTATGACTGGTTCAAGAACTGGGTCCTTGTCTATATGATAAGGGCAATCTAAGGGCCATGATAACCTGTGAGGTGTCTAGGTCTACCCATGAAACCATGCACATAGAAAGAAATAAGAAACCTTCCAAAGTTAGGACATGAACATTAGTAATATCCTTCCTTATTTTTTCACCTAAAACAGGACACATGGGGAGCATGTTTCTTTCTCTTTATCTTGCACATGTATATTCACGTCTCATCATATTATAACACATGAACATAGCCAATCAATCACATCATTATCATCATTTTTTCATCGAAAATAATACTAAATTTTTAAATTTGAACATGAATCTCAATCATAAATTTATTTTTTATTTTTTTAAATTGTAAATATATTCAGCTTTTTTTGGGCTTTAAGAAAAAATAAAAAAATTCACGCATTTTTTGGACATTTAGAAAAAAGGAAATAAAAATAACATGTTCGTTAATTTCTTTTTATTAATATGTTATCACATGTATACATAAAAAATCGCATGTTAGGTACATTTAGTTGGACGTTTTGAAAAATAAAAAAAAATTCTGAAAATTTAGAAAAAAAATAAAAATAGCACGTTCATGCATTTTCTAAAAAAAAAAAAATTACATCCTAGGTATATCCAATTTTTGTTTCAGTTGGGCTATTCGAAAAAAAAAATTTCTGAACACGTTCATGCATTTTCTTAAAAAAAATCACATTGTAGGTATATTCAGTTTTTATTTGAGTTGGGCCTTTCGAAAATTAAAAAAAAATTCTAAACATTTTGGAAAAAAACAAATAACACGTTCATGCATTTTTTTAAAAAAAAAATCACATCCTAGGTGTATTCATTTTTTATTTCAGATGATGGGCTTTTAGAAAATAAAAAAAATGATGCATTGTTTTTGTATTTAGATAAACAAAAAAACAAAAATAACATGTCATGCATTTTTTTTCTCACATTTATAAATAAAAAATCACATGTTTGGATATATTTTTGTTTCTTCTTTTGTGTTTTAGCTTGACTTTTTAGAAAATAAAAAATGTTATGCATTTTTTTCTTTTAATTGCCTAGATATAAACAAAAAAACAAAAATAACATGTTCATACATTTTTTTCTTTCACATTTATAAATCACATATTTAGATACATTTTTGTGTTTATTTGGACTTTTAGAAAAATTTTATACGTTTTTTATTTTTTAGATAAACAAAAAAAATAAAAATAACACATTCATACAAAAAATTATATATTAGGTGTGTTCATTTTTGGACTTTTTAAAAAAAATAATAATCATGGAGTTTTTATTTAAAAAAAAAGAACATATTCATGAATTTTATTTTTTTTATTTTACACAAAAAATACATAACATGTTAGGAACATTCATTTTTTTTTTTTATTTTTTTGTTGGCAATTTAAAAAAATTCATATAGGTCATGCATTGTTTTCTTTTTGGATATTTAAAAAATATAAAAATAACATGTCCATCCTCCTTTTTGTAAATTAATTTTTTTATCACATTTCTACATAAAAAATAAAAATCATACATTTATCATGTTTCAGTTGGGTTTTTAATTAAAAAAATTAATAATAAAATAAAAAAAACTTTGATATAGGTCCATGCATTTTTTTAACATGTTCATATAAGCTCACGCATAATATCTTGGCATATAGGTTCATGCATATTTTACACAGGGCATTACATCATTTATCTATTTCTTGTTTTTTTTTTTTTTGGAAAGATTTAATAGCATTCAAATGAAGAAAGTTCAAGGTTGTACTAGCAATGTATACGACCAAATGAGAAGCATTAGAATCACTGCATTAATCAATGATCTTCAAAAGTGAATGCGGTTTGTGCAAGAAAATGACCAAAAAAAGCTTGTGTAAACTTTAAGAAGATATGAGTTACTTAAGCTTGTTGGTTCCTTTGGTTAAGACCTATCCATTGAGGAGTGAATACTCCCTTGGATTAGGTGTCAACCATGTCTTTATCTTGAGATGAGTGGTCCTTGATCGAAGATATGAGTCACTTCGTCTTTTGGTCAAGACCTATCCATTGAGGAGTGAATACTCCTTGGATTAGCGTCAACCATGTCTTCATCTTGAAGTCGAAGATAGACCCTTGTTGGTTGCCATCAAGTGAGTGAATACTCCCTTGATTAGGCATCAACCATGTTTTTCATCTTGAGATGAGTGGTCCCTGATTGAAGACATGAGTCACAAACTCATTGCTAGTTGACAAAGACCTCACTTATTGAGAGGCGAATACTCCCCTTAGGTTGATGTCAACCACACTTCCATCTTGAGACGAGTGGTCCTTGAATAGAAGTGTGGGAACTTTCCTAATTTTGAATGCTCAAATGAAATTATTCCCTCATTAACCTTTATTTTTCTTTACATACTAACATCATGTTTTCCATTTTAGATAAAAGAAAATAACAGCGGAGTAAAGTTGTTCCTCCGACATCCCTACAGAACTCGCTCGCAATCCAAGATCATGGATGAGTTAGAACAACAGAATGAAGAATTGAGGAGTGAGCTCAACCAACTAAAGGAGCAGATGGCACTGGTCCTAGGAGCTTTGCGAGCTTTGGAAAAGAAAGACTACAGACCCCCCAGGCTCAGTCAAAGACACCACTCACTCTGCATTACAACAAACCTGTGCAAGAACGTGTCGATTCTCAAGAGGACCAATGGCCAGAATATGGCCTTCCCCCTGGTTATGTAGCCCCGGAAGCTGAGGCTGACCCGCGGGCCACTCAAGCCCATCCAGTTAATCCAAGACTATCCACAAGAACTCCTGAAGCACCTTCCAAGTTTAACGCACAAGCCACCCTGCAATCTCAGCCTAATCTCCACCAAGGCACGGAAGTTTTAATCAACTTAACCCTTGTGAGCAAGGAAATTTACGACATGTTAGGCGAGACTACAAGCTGTAGAAGGTAGTAGCTACAACATCGAGCAAACTGCAGGATCTTTGCCTTGTCTGCGATGTGAGTTATACTTCCAAAGTTTAAAGTGCCAGAGTTTGATAGATACAAAGGAACCACTTGTCCAAAAAGTCATCGACCATGTATTGTAGGGAAGATGGCATCCCATGCTCATGATGACAAGTTCTTCATTCATTTCTTCCAAGACAGTTTAATCAAGCGGCTTCAAGTTGGTACATGCACCTTGAGCGTTCCCATATTCGTTAGGGGAAGGATTTGGCCGAGCTTTCCTCAAACAAGTACAAATACAATATCGACATGGCACCGAGACCGATGGGAATTGCAAAGCATGTCAAAAAGGATCAAGAGTCGTTCAAGGAGTATGCTCAAAGATGGAGAAGTGTACTCAAGTGAACCCCATTTTACGATAAAGAAATGGTAGCATTGTTTATTGATACACTACGAACATTTCTATGATAGGATGATTGAGCATCTCAAATTTCTCTGACGTAGTCATCATCGAGGAGAAAGAAGTCGAGAATGGTGCGAAGGAATGGAAAGATTGCTCATATTCCTTCGAACAGGCTCTTGCCAAAAAAGCCCTCAAGTTGGATCAGTGAAGAAGAAGGAAGGGAGAAGCCAATGCGGTAACATTTCAACCTCCTGGGGCCCATCTTTCAACCTCCTCATCTCAACTAACCTACGACCCCCTCCTTATGCCTTACCCACATATCACCACCATCTCACAAAATCCATACCCCTCAATCTCACCTTTCAATCCCACCCATTCCATCCAACTCACCCTCTAGTAAGGCCACCCCAATTCAATCAACCATGGAACAAAACCCAAACCACCAAAGTAGCCACTATGCAGCCAAGGTAGGAGTCCAGTCCAATTCGACCCAATCCCATGTCTTACAGAACTACTACCTCAGCTCATCCAAAATTGCCTAGTAGTACCTCGCCCAATGAGACCAATAGAACCACCTTATCCTAGGGGTATGATCCAAATGCAAAATGTGATTACCATGCAGGTGCTATCGGTCCATTCAAGCGAAAATTGTCGAGCATTAAAATTCAAGGTGCAAGAGCCGATTAATGCAAAGTGGTTGAACTTCAGAGCGGACACTCCCAATGTTGGAAGCAATCCTCTACCAGGGCATGGAGGGCCATCGATTAACTTTATTGAAGATGAAAGACCACCCTTGAGAAATAAGGTAGAAGATGTCAAAAACTCCATTGAAGTTCATCTTCTTTGAGATGCCTGAAGTTAGAGTGCTCAGGTCGAGGGAAATTAGAAAGAGAATGATAGTTGTAGATTACACCGGGTGCGAGATCACTCAATACAAGAGTGTGATGTCTTCAAGTTGATTCTGCAAGACCTAATGGACAAACAATTGGTACAAGTGGGTCATCTCAGAGGGGACAACAGTGTGTCGGTAGTTGACGATTCAACTTCAGGCTTACCAAGACCCTTGACTATCTATTACACTAGTACTCCTACCATTCCAACCTCGGGTAAGCCAAAACCTATCACAATTCAAATTCCAACAACTTTTCCTTATAAAAGCAACAAAGCAGTACCTTGGAGATATGGGTTCGAGGTATAATGCGATGATGCAAAGATGACTTACAAAAAGGATGCGGTTTAGGGGATTACGAGATTACCAATATTGCCGGAGATTACAGTGATGACTCGACCGAGTCAATTACACTCCCGAAGAGCTTAGAGTCAAACCAATGAATGAGATTGAGAAAGAAAAGAAAAGGAAGGCATATGGTCGACCGTGAAGCCACAAGAGAGGAAAGAACAAAAAGGAGAACTATCAGAGGAAGAAGTGTATGAGTTTTTAAAGCTCGTGAAACAAAGTGAGTACACAGTGATTGATCAACTGAACCGAGTTCCAGCTAAAATATCACTTCTATCCTTGATGATGAACTCAGAGCCTCACAGGAAAGCATTGTTAAAAATATTGAATGAGGCTCATGTCGTCCATAATATATCAGTGGAAAAATTCGAAGGTATTGTCGGTAATATCACCGCCAATAATTACCTTACTTTTACTGATGATGAGATACCAGTGGAAGGAGCAGGACACAATAAGGCTTTACACATATCAGTGAAGTGCATGGACCATATTATGGCCAGAGTTTTAATCGATAATGGTTCCTCATTGAATGTAATGCAAGAGCAACACTGTGAAAACTACCATTTGACATGTCGCATATGAAACCGAGTACCATGGTAGTCCGGGCATTTGATGGATCTCGCAGAGAAGTGATAGGAGAGATAAGCCTACCTGTTCAGATTGGTCCAATTACTTTTGAAGTGACATTCCAAGTAATGGATATTACTCCTGCTTACAGTTGCCTTCTAGGAAGACCATGGATTCATTGTGCACGAGCTGTACCATCCACACTCCACCAGAAGCTGAAGTTCATTATCAATGACAATCTGATCATTGTCTCTGCTGAGGAGGATTTACTAGTGAGTAAACCTTCCTCTACCCCTTATATCGAAGCAGCTGAAGAGTCTCTTGAGACCTCATTTCAAGCCCTTGAGATTGCGAATGCTAGTTATGTCAAGGAGGGAATGCCCATTACAAAGATCCAACCATCGGGTGCTTCTACAATGGTAGCAAGAGTCATGCCGAAATCGGGTATCAATATGGACATGGCTTGGGAAAATACGAGGCAAGGTTTGAGCAAGCTACCAAGTCTGATAGAAAATAAAGACCGCTTTGGGTTAGGATACAAACCTTCAAATAGAGATAAGAAAAGTTTGAGGAGAAAAGAGAAAAAATCTGGCCAGGTTGGATGACGGAGAGCCCGAGGCCGGGGGTCTCCGTATATGATCGAGGAATACTTTTTGAGTCTTTGATTTGAGTTTTCAAGCCCAATAGCTGTCGTGGAAGAGTACACTCTGAAGGATGAGCATGTCAATTGGGTTCACGCTTGTCCACCAAACACAAGGCTTGTCAATTGGGAAATCGTTGAGCTTCCTGTGAATTTTAATTCAGACATCAAGTAATTTTGTAATGCTAATCTTATTGCTCTGCCCAAGGCTTTAAGATTCTCTTTGTTATGGGCGTACATGTTCCCTTTCAGTATATCATTAATAAAATGCATTTTGAATTTCCCAATCTTTTGGTCTCCTCTTCTACTTGTATTCTTTACCTCGTTAGAATTTTTGTTCATTTCCCTCTTTCCATTCCTAAATGATGCAGATCTAAAAATAGCATGTTTGAAGATGAAAATAATGCTAGTATCACATCAAGTAGTTTTGATCTACCCATTAATCAGGCTAATGAGGAGGATGATAATGATTCGAACCATCCACTGGTATTTGCGATTGATGGAGGAAGGAGGCCAGAGAAATACAACCTCATAAGGAACCGATTGAAATGATTAATTTGGGGACCAATGAGGAGAAAAAGTCAAAATTGGCACACTCATGAAAGGAGGAGGCGTTGCAGGTTGATAAAGCTCTTGCACGATTTTAAAGATGTCTTTGCATGGTCATATCAGGATATGCCAGGCCTCGACACTAGCATAGTAGAGCATAAACTACCGTTAAAGGCAGAATATCCCAGTTAAGCAGAAGTTAAGGAGAATGAAGCCGAGGAGATGTCCTTAAAGATCGGAGAGGAGGTTAGAAAGCAACTCGACGCTGATTTTCTTGCTGTTTCAAATACCCCCAATGGATTGCCAATGTAGTTCCGGTCCACAAGAAAAGCGGAAAGGTCCGAATGTGTGTTAGTAGGGACCTAAATAGGGCTAGCCCTAAGGATGATTTTCCCTTACCTCACATCGTACTAGTAGACCGTTACAGCTCAACATTCCTTCTTCTCTTTTATGAATGGTTTCTCAGGTTACAATAAAGATCGGGATGGGTGAAGAAGACATGGAAAAAACCACATTTATCACACCTTGGGGCACATTTTGCTACAAGGTTATGCCATTGGATTGAAGAATCTTGGGGCTACTTATCAAAGGGCAATGGTGACCTTATTCCATGACATGATGCATAAGGAGATCAAAGTCTATGTAGATGACATAATTGCCAAGTCAAAAATGAGGAAGATCATATTGTTCATTTACGAAATTGTTTGAAGCGATTAAGAAAGTTCAAGTTGAGGCTTTGAACACGGCTAAATGTACATTTGGAGTAAAGTACGGCAGAAGTTATTGGGATTTATAATTAGCCAAAAGGGATTGAAGATAATGTGAGCATGGAAATTAGCTTTTCAGAGAAATTTTTGGCTTAAGGATAATAAAAGCGGAAATTTTTCTAATTTTAATTTGGTTGTATTTTTTTTAAGTTGTAAAAGTGAGGAATAGCTTATTCCAACATGGAATAGGTTATTTAGAATACGAACAGGCTTAGGTTAAGAGCTTGGTTGGCTAAGAGGCAGCCAAACCCAGCAAACCCGAAGCAGCCCACTTCCCTTTTTTCCTATAAATAAGGGCTTAATGTAAGCAAATGGCACCTTTGGTCATTTTATGATATTGGAATCTGAAATTCCCTTGAAACAACTTTTCTCTTCTCTTTCTTCTCCTCTTGCTTGTTCTTGAGGTTAAGACCCTTTTTCATATCATTGGAGCCTCAATGTGGTAGAACAACTTATCTTCCTAGCTTCCTCTAGCTAGTGGGAGTGGCGCCTAACCAGGAATTATTTTTCTGCAATTTACATTCTGCCATTTACCTTCTTGCAATTTACAATTCTGGTTCTTAGTTTATGCTTTAATTTCCAGCCCCTTTCCTTTAATTTTGGTCATTTTGTTTTGCCCTTTCTTCCATTTCTGCACTTTATTTCTAGCCTTTAATTCTTGCAATCACCTTCCCCAATTCCCTCTTTACATTCTGCAATTTTATGTTTCCTCTTCTTTTCATTTTTATGCACAATTTTGTGCTACATTGAACACAATTTGAGGACTCCCAAAACTGCTCTGAATTTTGAGCTTCAATCCTACCTCCAACTAGGTCCATGTTCCTCCTCCCAAGAGTGGGTTGTATTATGTGGTATCAGAGCTTGTTGTTTGGAGGTAACTTCTCTCACTTCTCCTTCATTTTTCATCATCTTCTTCTCCAATTTTCATCTCTGTTTTTCTTCAAGTTTTTCTGCATATTTTCAGCCCCTTCTTGCTTGAATTCACATGTAATTTGTGTTGCTTTGAGTCATATATTGTTGGATCCTTGCTTGAACATCAATTTAATCGGTGAATTTGCTCAAAGTGCAGCAAAATGTCAGAAATTGAAGAACCCCTTTTCTGGTTTTTATGGGTATTTCCAGCAAGAACACATCTATTGTTCTCTCCAAATCCTTTGGAATTTGTGGGTTTTGTTGTTGAAATTGAAACTTGATCATTGTTGCCTCAAAGCCCCTCAATTATTTTGGCAAAATTCTGCAAATTGTTCATCATGTTCATCATGTTCATCAGCTGTTCTTCATATGTTCTTAGAGAAGTTTGTGTTTGATCGTTGAAAATATTGTTGTTGGGTGTTTACGTGTTAATCTGTCTTGGTTTTGGAGTGATATAAGTGTACATTACATTTCCCTAAAAGATACAAGGCAAAAAGCAAGAATCAACAAAGAACAAAAAAAAAAAGAAAAAAACAAAAAAAAAGCATTGAAAAAAAAAAAATAAGAATTTTTTTCAAAAAAAAAAAGTAAATAAAAAAAAATCGAGTTGAATGATCTTCAAGTTTCATTTTATTGTATTTCAATTGTAGTATTTGAGTTGAGTTTGGGATCAATTGAAGTGTGTTGAACAACTTGAGTTGGTTATCCTCTTGAATGAACTATGATGCATATGAATGATTTCTTTCAAAAGAAAGGTTCAGTTCAGTTTTAGAACAATTCACACAAGTTTGTAATCCATTCATCCTTCTTGAATTCCTTTTGAGTGCCCTTCTTTTTCACCACTTAATTATTCGCTTGTCTTCTTTGAATTCTAGTTTGTCACAATTTTAATCCCTTTGAGTTTAGCTAATTTTTGTGATAAGAGTTTCTTGTTTGTCCCCAAAAATTCCTATGTTTTGTCCATTCTTGAGATTACGGATGAGTTGAGTTTTTACCACATTGGAAACATCAAGGCCTCTAATTTTAAGTTGAATATGTGTCTTTTCTTCAAGGATAAAGCAAGACCAAATTGAGTGACTAAGAGTAGCAACCATGGTCATTTTTTTTAATTGTGCTAACAATTTCTTGGTTTGCAAAGCATTCTTTGTTTTATTTTGTATGCAGCCCTAGAGAAAGAAATTTTGTTTGACTTGGAGCTGAACTTGGAGAGACTTGGACTTGAAGCTTGACTTGAAGAATTTACCCATTTGTAATAGATTAGGATTTCTCTTACTAGGACTTTCTTTTTGGTGTAATTTTAGAATTTGGTTGTAGTAGGGTTATAATATTTACAATTCTTTTGATTTAGTTTGTACTTAGGAAGTTTCCTTGTAATTTTGTTAGTAATTGTGTGTAAGTTCCAAGGCCTTTGTTGGTTTTAAGGAGCCATAAGGGGGAGTCTAAGTGTGCTTGTTGAAAGGTAACCTTCCCCAATTCCTAGGTTTACATTCTGCAAATTTATGTTTCCTACTCTTCTTATCTTTTATCTTGACCTTGGTTTGTGTAAGAAACCAATTAACTTTCTGCATTTTTAATTTCTTAATTGTTCAAGTGTTTTATGTGGTAGGAATTTGTACTTAGAATATTTGCGATTTTTCTTAATTGATTTGTTTCATATCTTGTGTCTTGAGTGGAGATATCATGAGTGAAAATGATTATCCACCTAGCATTCAATAGGTTACAACTAGAAGCCCTTCCCAAACCTTTGAAAAATGTTAAGAAAACAAAGTGAATTTTGAAGATCGCTTGTATGAACTAGAAAAGAGGAATGAGACTTTGTTTAAAAAGAAACAAAATGAAGGGTCTATTTAGTTCTAAGAAAAAAAAAAAGGGCTTGATTCACCTAGGGAGGAACTTTCACAAGAAGAATTCTATGAATCCCCTAGAAGAAACCAAAGGAATAATCACAGGGGTGGGAATCAAGGTAGGCATGAGAGTGATAGGGAATCATCTAGGTCTCATTTTAGGGTTAAATTCATCTAGGAGTAGGATCCACTTGAAGTGAGATAGACTTTCTCCTCTTTCCATCATAGTCATAGAGCTTCTTCTAGGATTAGGAATAGAGGTAGGAGAGAAAATGGAAACCAAGAAAGAATTGATGGAACCAAGTTTAGAATTCCAAAATTTCAAGGGTTGAATGACCTAGCTTGAAATCTACCCTATCATGGGAGTTGAAGGTAACAAATTTTCATGTGCTATGAAGTAAAGGGAGGAACATAGGGTAAGCTAGCTAGTCTTGAATTTTCAGACTATGCTTTGATTTGGTGGGATAAGCTAGTGAAAGAGAGAGCAAGGTTTTCATCCCTTTCTTTGGATTTCTGAAAGCCATCCTTTAGTTTCCAGCCTCATTATTCTTAAGGGAGCTTCATAATAGGCTCCAAAGATTAACCCAGGTAATAGGAATTTATGTTTTCTACAAAGATATGGAGGTAGCCAATTTTAGACAACATAGAAGAATGTGAGGAGGCTAGAATGGCAAGATTCCTTGAAGGGCTTAAGGATGAGATTCAATGTTGTGGAACTCCACAACTATATGAGTCCAATGAACTCTACCACCAAGCCCAAAAGGTAGAACAACAACTCCATAAAAAGGTGGTAGATACTCAACCTCAAAGCCTTCTTGGAAGGAAAATAAGAGGAAGGAAGACCACAAGGATTTCATTCAACCTAAAGATCTAGGGAAATTAAAGATCCCAAGAAAGAAAGGCCAACACACCCCATCCACTCCGATAAAAAGGAATCATCAATTTGATTGTTTTGTCTTTGGGACGTAGGGATAGTTTATTCTCAATGCTCTAACAATTAGAGCATATCCTGAAAATGGACAAGTCTCATCTTTGGAATCTTCGAAGTGAAAACTCTAGCTCTAGTGCCAGCTAGCTCTTCTAGTACCCACAATTAAGTATGCCCCCTTCCCTTGTTGTTAAATAAAAGCATGGTCATGGGGGAAATGACAGCCAAGAAAATATTTTTCACACAAGGTATGTGATTGGGGGGAAAGACATGTTCTTTGATTATGTAATACAACCTCTTGCTTGTTCTTGGAGGAGGAGGATGGACCTAGTTGGAGGTAGGATTGAAGCTCAAAATTCAGGGCAGTTTTGGGAGCTCCACAAATTTGTCTTCAATAGCTTCCTGCATAAAAATGAAAAACAAGAGGGAAACATAAATTTGCAGAATGTAAAGAGGAATTAAGACTGATTGCAAGAATTAAAAGTTCTAAAAAGTGCGAAATGGAAGAAGGTAAAAACGAAAATGACCCAAAATTAAAGTGGGAAAGGGCTGAAAATTAAAGCATAAACTAAGAACCAGAATTGTAAATTGCAAGAAGGTAAATGGCAGAATGTAAATTGCAGAAAATTAATTCCTAAGCTAGGCGCCCTCCACTTAGCTAGGAGGAAGCTAGGAAGATAAGCCAAGTTCCACCCATTGAGGCTCCAATGATAAGGAAAAGGGTCTTAACCTCAAGAACAAGCAAGAGGAGAAGAAAGAGAAGAGTTGCTCTCTCAAGGGAATTTCGGATTCCAATATCATAAAATGACCAAAGGTGTCATTTGCTTACATTGAGCCCTTATTTATAGGAAAAAGGAAGGGGGCTGCTTGGTTGTGGGTTTGGGCTTCCCTTAGCCAACCAAGCTCTTAACCTAAGCCTATTCCTATTCTAAATAACCTATTCTTATTCCATGTTGGAATAAGCTATTTACTTACAACTTAAAGAAAAAATACAACCAAATTAAAATTAGGAAAAATTTCAGTTTTATTATCCTTAAGCTAAAAATTTCTCTTGAAAGCCAATTTCCATGCTCACATCATCCTTTTCCCTTAAAGCATTCGCCCTCTCGAATGACAATCACCAATTTCTGCAAAACAAAGGACACAAATAAGAGTAAGAGTATATGTGGTTATGGAAGAAAGAAAATTATGGAGAATGCCAGGATCAAATACGAACCTCTTTAATTTTTCAAATAGTTGTAAACATTGGAAAGCAAATTTGACTAGGAACAAAAGGTTGTTTTGATCTACAAGCTCATAGTTATTAACAAACATGTCCCAGTAAACTTAAGTGCTTTCATCCATTTTCTTTTTCCTAAAGAATCTTAGTGCTATGAATATTTGTAATTCTTAAATTAAGCATCCTAGGTGAGTATCTTCTAAAGCAAGTTAGGCTTGCTATAGGATATTTATAATGAGAATTCACTATCGATTAATGAAGCATATGAGACAATGGTGATAATCTAAGGCATATGAATGGATCTAGACACATGATCTCCAACAAATTTTGCAACAATGGTGTCCCAAATGTTGGTAGAAGGCTGAGTTCCATCTCTTGATTACCCTTTGTAAAGGAGAACATTTCAACCCCTATGATAGGTGAAAGGAATTCAGGAACACTAGGCACTAAGTTTTCTTGATGTTCAATACCCTCTACAGTGGCAACCCTAGAGATAACTCTTTTAGAATACATCTTGGAACTCTTCTAGAAGTTCACTAGACTCAAGGTTTGGTTGAGTATTCAAGCAATACTCTTTGCACATGAGCATGTACATGGGTTGTCTAGCTAGAAGAGTTTGCCTAATTTCTCCTTGATTGATGAAGGTTTTTATCCTTTTCCTCATGTCTCCAACCTCTTATCTTTTAATTCTTTCCTTTAATTCCCTTCTTTTCTTTCTCTCTTTTCTTTTTCATTTGTACTTGATCTTTACAAACCTCACTAGGGGCCAAGGGAACTAAGGTGACCTTTTGGGAGTGAAAACAAAGGAATACCTATTGCTATGCCCATCATGGTGAACTTTCCTATCAAATTGCCATGGCCTTCCCAAGAGCACATGACTTGCTTCCATGGGCACAACATCACAAGTTACTTGGTCAAGATACCTACCTATGGAAAAGGCAACTAAGACTTGCTTATCCACTTAGAGGTCCCCATTGTCACTCAACCATTGCAACTTGTAAGGCCTAGGATGTGGGGTAGTGGTTAATCCTAACTTTTTGTACTAGCCTAGCACACTAGCCATGTTGGTGCAACTTCCCCATCTATAATCAAAGAACATGTCTTCCCCCAATCACACACCTTGTGTGAAAAATATTTTCTCTTTGGCTCTCGTCTTCCCCCTTGACCATGCTTCCTAGTAATCTCCTAACAACAAGAAGATCACCTTCGAGGGCATACTCTAATCCTTCTTCACTAGAAGAGCTAGTGGCACTAGAGCTAGAGTTTTCACTTGAGGATTCCAAAGATGAGACTTGTCCATTATCTCTAAGGATCATGCTCTTGTTAGGGCATTGAGAGGCAATGTGCCCTCGTCCCAAACACTTGAAACACTTAATGGATGATTCCTTTTTTATCGGAGTGGATGGGGTGTTGACGCTTTTCTTTCTTGGGATCTTTAATTTCCCTAGGATCTTTAGGCAAAAGGAACATCCTTGTGGCCTTCCTTCCCTCTTATTTTCCTTCCAAGAAGGCTTTGAGGTTGAGTATCTACTCTTACCTTTCCTATGGAGTTGTTGTTCTACCTTTTGGGCTTGGTGGTAGAGTTCATTCAAACTCATATAGTTGTGGAGTTCTAACATCCCTAATCTCATCCTTAAGCCCACCCGAGAATCTTGCCATTCTAGCCTCCTCACATTCTTCTATGTTGGCTACAATGATGGCTACCTCCATATCTTTGTAGTACTCATCAACGGTTCTATTACCTTGGGTTAATCTTTGGAGCCTATTATGAAGCTCCCTAAGGTAATGAGGTGGTACATACCTATTCCTAAGGATGGCTTTCATTTCTTCCCAAGTCTCGATAGGATGAAACCTTGCTCTCTTTTCACTAGCTTATCCCACCAAATCAAAGCATAGTCTAAGAAAATTCAAGACTAGCTAAGCTTTACCCTATGTTCCTCCCTTACTTCATAGCACATGAAAATTTGCTCTACCTTCAACTCCCATGATAGGTAGATTTCAGGGTCATTCAACCCTTGAAATTTTGGAATTCTAAACTTGGTTCCATCTATTCTTTCTTGGTTTCCATTTTCTCTCCTACCTCTATTCCTAATCCTAGAAGAAGCTCCATGACTATGATGGCGAGGAGAATGTCTATCTCTACTTCTATGGATCTACTCCTAGATGAATTTCTAACCACAAGTGGAGACCTAGATGATTCCCTATCACTCTCATGCCTACCTTGATTCCACCCCTGTGATTATTCCTTTGGTTTCTTCTAGGGGATTCATAGAATTCTTCTTGTGAAAGTTCCTCCCTAGGTGAATCAATTTTATTTTTGTTTTTCTTGAACTACTAGGCCCTTCATTTTGTTTCTTTTTAAACAAAGTCTCATTCCTCTTTTCTAGTTCATACAAACGATCTTCAAATTGTTCACTTTGTTTTCTTAACATTTTTCAAAGGTTTGGGTAGGGCTTCTAGTTGTAACCTATTGAAGCTAGGTGGATAATCATTTTCACTCATGATGCTCTCCACTCAAGACACAGATATGAAACAAATCAATTAAGAAAATCACAAATATTCTAAATACAAATTCCTACATAAAACACTTGAACAATTAAGAAATTAAAATGCAGAAAGTTAATTGGTTTCTTACACAAACCAAGGTCCAAGATAGGGAAAGATAAGTAACAAGTAGTCACATAGGCTAAGTTGTAAACCTAGCAATTATGGAACCCCACTTATTACTCCTTTCAACAAACACACTTAGACTCCCCTTATGGCTCCTTAAAACCACACAAAGGCCTTGGAACTTACACACAATTACTAACAAAATTACAAGGAAACTTCCTAAGTACAAAACTAAATCAAAGGATTACAATATTATAACCCTACTACAACCAAATTCTAAAATTACACCAAAAAGAAAGTCCTAGTAGAGAAATCTAATCTATTACAAATGGGTAAATTCTTCAAGTCAAGCTTCAAGTCCAAGTCTTCTCAAGTTCAGCTCCAAGTCAAACAAAATTTCTTTCTTAGAGCTGCATACAAAATTAAAAAAAGAATGCTTTGCAAACTAAGAAATTGTTAGCACAATTAAAACCAATTACTTCCTTCCTCACCAGTGTTTGCCACTCTTAGTCACTCAATTTGGTCTTGCTTTACCCTTGAAGAAAAGACACATATTCAACTTAAAATTAGAAGCCTTGATGTTTCCAATGTGGTAAAAACTCAACTCATCCAGAATTCAAGAATGGACAAAACATAGGAATTTTGGGGACAAACAAGAAACTCTTATCACAAAAATTAGCTAAACTCAAAGGGATTAAAATTGTGACAAACTAGAATTCAAAGAAGACAAGCAACAATTAAGTGGTGAAAAAAGAAGGCACTCAAAAGGAATTCAAGAAGGATGAATGGATTACAAACTTGTGTGAATTGTTCTTAAAACTGAACTTAACCTTTCTTTGAAACAAAATCATTCATATGCATCATAGTTCATTCAAGAGGATAAATCCAACTCAAGTTGTTCAACACACTTCAATTGATCCCAAACTCAACTCAAATACTACAATTGAAATACAATAAAATGAAACTTGAAGATCATTCAACTCTGGAATTTTTTTTACTTTTTTTGAAAAAATTACGCATTTTTTTCACGTTTTTTTTTTCTTTTTTTTCTTTTTTTTTTTCTTTGTTGATTCTTGCTTTTTTGCCTTGTATCTTTTAGGGAAATGTAATGTACATATATCACTCCAAAACCAGCACAGGATTAACACTTAAACACCCAACAACAATATTTTCAAAGATCAAACACAAACTTCCTCAAGAACACATGAAGAACGTTGGATGAACATGATGAACATGATGAACAATTTGCAGAAATTTTGCCAAAATAACTGAGGGTTTTTGAGGCAACAATGATCAAGTTTCAATTTCAACAACAAAACCCACAAATTCCAAAGGATTTGAGAGAACAATAGATGTGTTCTTCTGGAAATACCCATAAAAAAAAAATCAGGATCAGAAAGGGGTTCTTGAATTTCTTGACATTTTGATGCAATTTTGAGCAAATTCACCCGATTAAATTGATGTTTAAGCAAGGATCCAACAATGTATGACTCAAAACAACACAAATTACATGTGAATTCAAGCAAGAAGGGGCTGAAAATATGCGAAGGGAAAAATTGGAAGAAAAACGAGACGAAAATGGGAGAAGAAGATGATGAAAAATGAAGGAGAAAAGTGAGAGAAGTTACCTCCAAACAACAAGCTCTTGATACCACATAATACAACCCACTTGGGAGGAGGAGGATGGACCTAGTTGGAGGTAGGATTGAAGCTCAAAATTCAGAGCAGTTTTGGGAGCTCCTCAAATTGTGTTCAATGTAGCACAAATTTGTGCATAAAAATGAAAAGAAGAGGAAACATAAATTTGCAGAATGTAAAGAGGGAATTGGGGAAGGTGATTGCAAGAATTAAAGGCTGGAAATAAAGTGCAGAAATGGAAGAAAGGGAAAAACGAAAATGACCAAAATTAAAGGGGAAAGGGGCTGAAAATTAAAGCATAAACTAAGAACCAAATTGTAAATTGCAAGAAGGTAAATGGCGAATGTAAATTGCGAAAATTAATTCCTAAGCTAGGCGCCACTCCACTTCAGCTAGGGAAGCTAGGAAGATAAGCCAAGTTCCACCACATTGGAGGCTCCAATGATAAGGAAAAGGGTCTTAACCTCAAGAACAAGCAAGAGGAGAAGAAAGAGAAGAGAAAGTTGCTCTCTCAAGGGAATTTCGGATTCCAATATCATAAAATGACCAAAGGTGTCATTTGCTTACATTAAGCCCTTATTTATAGGAAAAAAGGAAGGGGGCTGCTTGGTTGTGGGTTTGGGCTGCCCTTAGCCAACCAAGCTCTTAACCTAAGCCTGTTCCTATTCTAAATAACCTATTCTTATTCCATGTTGGAATAAGCTATTCCCACTTTTACAACTTAAAGAAAAATACAACCAAATTAAAATTAGGAAAAATTTCAGTTTTATTATCCTTAAGCTAAAAATTTCTCTTGAAAGCCAATTTCCACGCTCACATCATCCTCCCCCCTTAAAAGCATTCGCCCTCGAATGACAATCACCAATTTCTGCAAAACAAAGGACACAAATAAGAGTAGAAGAGTATATGTGGTTATGGAAGAAAGAAAATTATGGAGAATGCCAGGATCAAATACGAACCTCTTTAATTTTTCAAATAGTCGTAAACATTGGAAAGCAAATTTGACTAGGAACAAAAAGGTTGATTCTATCTACAAGCTCATAGTTATTAACAAGCATGTCCCAAGTAAACTTACGTGCTTTCATCCATTTTCTTTTTCCTAAAGAGATCTTAGTGCTATGAATATTTGTAATTACTAACAAATTAAGCATCCTAGATGCATTATCATAAAACAAGGATTGAAGCATGCTAGGGACCTTTATATGTGAGAATTCACTATCACTGTGAAGCATATGAGACAATGGTGATAATCTAGGCATATGAATGGATCTAGACACATGATCTCCAACAAATTTTGCAACAATGGTGTCCCAAATGTTGGTAGAAGGCTGGAGTTCCATCTCTTGATTACCCTTTGTAAAGGAGAACATTTCAACCCCTATGATAGGTGAAAGGAATTCAGGAACACTAGGCACTAAGTTTTCTTGATGTTCAATACCCCTTACAGGTGGCAACCCTAGAGATAACTCTTTTGGGAATACATCTTGGAACTCTTCTAGAAGTTCACTAGACTCAAGGTTTGGTTGAGTATTCAAGCAATACTCTTTGCACATGAGCATGTACATGGGTTGTCTAGCTAGAAGAGTTTGCCTAATTTCTCCTTGATTGATGAAGAGGTTTTTATCCTTTTCCTCATGTCTCAACCTCTTATCTTTTTTTAAATTCTTTCCTTTAATTCCCTTCTTTTCTTTCTCTCTTTTCTTTTTCATTTGTACTTGATCTTTACAAACCTCACTAGGGGCCAAGGGAACTAAGGTGACCTTTTGGGAATTGAAAACAAAGGAATACCTATTGCTATGCCCATCATGGTGAACTTTCCTATCAAATTGCCATGGCCTTCCCAAGAGCACATGACTTGCTTCCATGGGCACAACATCACAAGTTACTTGGTCAAGATACCTACCTATGGAAAAGGCAACTAAGACTTGCTTATCCACTAAGAGGTCCCCATTGTCACTCAACCATTGCAACTTGTAAGGCCTAGGATGTGGGGTAGTGGTTAATCCTAACTTTTGTACTAGCCTAGCACTAGCCACGTTGGTGCAACTTCCCCCATCTATAATCAAAGAACATGTCTCCCCCCCAATCACACACCTTGTGTGAAAAATATTTTCTCTTTGGCTCTCATCTTCCCCCTTGACCATGCTTCCTAGTAATCTCCTAACAACAAGAAGATCACCTTCGGGGGCATACTCTAATCCTTCTTCACTAGAAGAGCTAGTGGCACTAGAGCTAGAGTTTTCACTTGAGGATTCCAAAGATGAGACTTGTCCATTATCTCTAAGGATCATGCTCTTCTTGTTAGGGCATTGAGAGGCAATGTGTCCTCGTCCCAAACACTTGAAACACTTAATGGATGATTTCTTTTTATCGGAGTGGATGGGGTGTTGGCCTTTTCTTTCTTGGGATCTTTAATTTCCCTAGGATCTTTAGGCTTAAAAGGGACATCCTTGTGGCCTACCTTCCTCTTATTTTCCTTCCAAGAAGGCTTTGAGGTTGAGTATCTACTCTTACCTTTCCTATGGAGTTGTTGTTCTACCTTTTGGGCTTGGTGGTAGAGTTCATTCAAACTCATATAGTTGTGAGTTCCACAACATCCCTAATCTCATCCTTAAGCCCTTCAAGGAATCTTGCCATTCTAGCCTCCTCACATTCTTCTATGTTGGCTCTAATGATGGCTACCTCCATATCTTTGTAGTACTCATCAACAGTTCTATTACCTTGGGTTAATCTTTGGAGCCTATTATGAAGCTCCCTAAGGTAATGAGGTGGTACATACCTATTCCTAAGGATGGCTTTCATTTCTTCCCAAGTCTCAATAGGATGAAACCTTGCTCTCTCTTTCACTAGCTTATCCCACCAAATCAAAGCATAGTCGAAAATTCAAGACTAGCTAGCTTTACCTATGTTCCTCCCTTACTTCATAGCACATGAAAATTTGCTCTACCTTCAACTCCCATGATAGGTAGATTTCAGGATCATTCAACCCTTGAAATTTTGGAATTCTAAACTTGGTTCCATCTATTCTTTCTTGGTTTCCATTTTCTCTCCCACCTCTATTCCTAATCTGAAGAAGCTCTATGACTATGATGGCTAGGAGAATGTCTATCTCTACTTCTATGGATCCTACTCCTAGATGAATTTCTAACCCTAAGTGGAGACCTAGATGATTCCCTATCACTCTCATGCCTACCTTGATTCCCACCCCTGTGATTATTCCTTTGGTTTCTTCTAGGGGATTCATAGAAATCTTCTTGTGAAAGTTCCTCCCTAGATGAATCAATTTTATTTTTGTTTTTCTTAGAACTACTAGACCCTTCATTTTGTTTCTTTTTAAACAAAGTCTCATTCCTCTTTTCTAGTTCATACAAGCGTCTTCAAATTGTTCACTTTGTTTTCTTAACATTTTTTCAAAGGTTTGGGTAAGGGCTTCTAGTTGTAACCTATTGAAGCTAGTGGATAATCATTTTCACTCATGATGCTCTCCACTCAAGACCAAGATATCAAACAAATCAATTAAGAAAATCACAAATATTCTAAGTACAAATTCCTACCACATAAAACACTTGAACAATTAAGAAATTAAAATGCGAGAAAGTTAATTGGTTTCTTACACAAACCAAGGTCAAGATAGGGAAAGATAAGTAACAAGTAGTCACATAGGCTAAGTTGTAAACCTAGCAATTATGGAACCCCCTTATTACTCCTTTCAACAAGCACACTTAGACTCCCCCTTATGGCTCCTTAAAACCACACAAAGGCCTTGGAACTTACACACAATTACTAACAAAATTACAAGGAAAATTCCTAAGTACAAACTAAATCAAAAGGATTACAATATTATAACCCTACTACAACCAAATTCTAAAATTACACAAAAAAGAAAGTCCTAGTAAGAGAAATCCTAATCTACTACAAATGGGTAAATTCTTCAAGTCAAGCTTCAAGTCAAGTCTTCTCCAAGTTCAGCTCCAAGTCAAACAAAATTTCTTTCTTAGGGCTGCATACAAAATTAAACAAAAGAATGCTTTGCAAACTAAGAAATTGTTAGCACAATTAAAACCAATTACTTCCTTCCTCACCAGTGTTTGCCACTCTTAGTCACTCAATTTGGTCTTGCTTTACCCTTGAAGAAAAAACACATATTCAACTTAAAATTAGAGGCCTTGATGTTTCCAATGTGGTAAAAACTCAACTCATCCAGAATTCAAGAATGGACAAAACATAGAAATTTTGGGGACAAACAAGAAACTCTTATCACAAAAATTAGCTAAACTCAAAGGGATTAAAATTGTGACAAACTAGAATTCAAAGAAGACAAGCAACAATTAAGTGGTGAAAAAAAAGGCACTCAAAAGGAATTCAAGAAGGATGAATGGATTACAAACTTGTGTGAATTGTTCTTAAAACTGAACTTAACCTTTCTTTGAAAGAAAATCATTCATATGCATCATAGTTCATTCAAGAGGATAAATCCAACTCAAGTTGTTCAACACACTTCAATTGATCCCAAACTGAACTCAAATATTACAATTGAAATATAATAAAATGAAACTTGAAGATCATTCAACTCTGGAATTTTTTTTTTTTACTTTTTTTTTTTTGAAAAAAATTCTGCCCAGATTTTTTTTTTCACATTTTTTTTTTCGTTTTTTTTTTGTTCTTTGTTGATTCTTGCTTTTTTGCCTTGTATCTTTTAGGGAAGTGTAATGTACACTTATATCACTCCAAAACCAGCACAGGATTAACACTTAAACACCCAACAACAATTTTTTCAAAGATCAAACACAAACTTCCTCAAGAACACATGAAGAAAAACGATGAACATGATGAACAATTTGCAGAACTTTGCCAAAATAACTGAGGGGTTTTTGAGGCAACAATGATCAAGTTTCAATTTCAACAACAAAACCCACAAATTCCAAAGGATTTGAGAGAACAATAGATGTGTTCTTGCTGGAAATACCCATAAAAAAAAACCAGAAAAGGGGTTCTTCAATTTCTTGACATTTTGATGCAATTTTGAGCAAATTCACCGATTAAATTGATGTTTAAGCAAGGATCCAACAATGTATGACTCAAAGCAACACAAATTACATGTGAATTCAAGCAAGAAGGGGCTGAAAATATGCAGAAAAAATTGGAAGAAAAACAGAGACGGAAATGGAGAAGAAGATGATGAAAAATGAAGGAGAAAAGTGAGAGAAGTTACCTCCAAACAACAAGCTCTTGATACCACATAATACAACCCACTTGGGAGGAGGAGGATGGACCTAGTTGGAGGTAGGATTGAAGCTCAAAATTCAGGGCAGTTTTGGGAGCTCCACAAATTGTGTTCAATGTAGCACAAAATTGTGCATAAAAATGAAAAGAAGAGGAAACATAAATTTGCAGAATGTAAAGAGGGAATTGGGGAAGGTGATTGCAAGAATTAAAGGCTGGAAATAAAGTGCAGAAATGGAAGAAAGGTAAAAACGAAAATGACCCAAAATTAAAGGGGAAAGGGGCTGAAAATTAAAGCATAAACTAAGAACCAGAATTGTAAATTGCAAGAAGGTAAATGGCAGAATGTAAATTGCAGAAAATTAATTCCTAAGCTAGGCGCCACTCCACTAGCTAGAGGAAGCTAGGAAGATAAGCCAAGTTCCACCACATTGGAGGCTCCAATGATAAGGAAAAGGGTCTTAACCTCAAGAACAAGCAAGAGGAGAAGAAAGAGAAGAGAAAGTTGCTCTCTCAAGGGAATTTCGGATTCCAATATCATAAAATGACCAAAGGTGTCATTTGCTTACATTGAGCCCTTATTTATAGGAAAAAAGGAAGGGGGCTGCTTGGTTGTGGGTTTGGGCTGCCCTTAGCCAACCAAGCTCTTAACCTAAGCCTGTTCCTATTCTAAATAACCTATTCTTATTCCATGTTGGAATAAGCTATTCCCACTTTTACAACTTAAAGAAAAATACAACCAAATTAAAATTAGGAAAAATTTCAGTTTTATTATCCTTAAGCTAAAAATTTCTCTTGAAAGCCAATTTCCATGCTCACATCATTATGGATGGGGGAAGTTGCACCAACGTGGCTAGTGCTAGGCTAGTACAAAGGCTAGGATTAACCACTACCCCACATCCTAGGCCTTACAAGTTGCAATGGTTGAGTGACAATGGGGACCTCTTAGTGGATAAGCAAGTCTTAGTTGCCTTTTCCATAGGTAGGTATCTTGACCAAGTAACTTGTGATGTTGTGCCCATAAGCAAGTCATGAGCTCTTGGGAAGAGTATGGCAATTTGATAGGAAAGTTCACCATGATGGGCATAGCAATAGGTATTCATTTGTTTTCAATTCACATAAACCTCACCTTTTCCCTTGGCTCCTAGTTTCAGGTTTGTAAAGATCAAGTACAAATGAAAATGAAAATCCTTAGAAATGAAGGGAATTAAAAGGAAAGAATTTAAAAAAATCTAAGATTGAGACATGTGGAAAAAAGTTAAAACCTCTTCATCAATCAAGAGAATATCCAAACTCTTCTAGCTAGACAACCCATGTACATTCTCATGTGCAAAAGTTATCTAACCTTGAATACTCAGCAAACCTTGAGTCTAGTGAACTTCTAGAAGAGTTCCAAGATGTATTCCTCAGTTACCTCTAGGGTTGCCACCTGTAAGGGCTGAATATTGAACATCAAGAAAACTTAGTGCCTAGTGTTCCTCAATTCCTTTCACCTATCATAAGGGTTGAAAATATCTCCTTTACAAAGAGTAATCAAGAGATGGAACTCCAGCCTTCTACCACATTTGAATACACCATTGTTGCAAAATTTGTTGGAGATCATGTGTCTAGATCCATTCATATGCCTAGATTATCACCACTGTCTCGTATGCTTCACGGTGATAGTGAATTCTCACATATAAAGGTCCCTAGCATGCTTCAATCCTTGTTTTATGATAATGCGTCTAGGATGCTTAATTTGTTAGTAATTACAAATATTCATAGCACTAAGATCTCTTTAGGGAAAAGAAATGGATCAAAGCATTTCTTCCATGTTTATCATCATTATTAATAACTATGAGCTTGCAAATCGAATCACCTTTTTGTTCCTAGTAAAGTGGCCATCCAACTTTCGACTATTTGAAAAATTAAAATTTACAGTATTTGATCCCTGGCATTCTCCATAATTTTCTTTCTTCCATAACCACATATACTCTTCATCATTTATCCTTTGTTTTATATCAATTAATGATTGCCATTCATCGCCGAATTCTTTTAAGGGGGGAGAGGATGATGTGAGCATGGAAATTGGCTTTCAAGAGAAATTTTTAGCTTAAGGATAATAAAACTGAAATTTTACCTAATTTTAATTTGGTTGTATTTTTCTTTAAGTTGTAAAAGTGAGAATAGCTTATTCCAACATGGAATAGAATAGGTTATTTAAGAATAGGAACAGGCTTAGGTTAAGAGCTTGGTTGGCTAAGGGCAGCCCAAACCCACAACCAAGCAGCCCCCTTCCCTTTTTCCTATAAATAAGGGCTTAATGTAAGCAAATGGCACCTTTGGTCATTTTATGATATTGGAATCCGAAATTCCCTTGAGAGAGAAACTTTCTCTTCTCTTTCTTCTCCTCTTGCTTGTTCTTGAAGTTAAGACCCTTTTCCTTATCATTGGAGCCTCCAATGTGGCGGAACTTGGCTTATCTTCCTAGCTTCCTCTAGCTAGTGGAGTGGCGCCTAGCTTAGGAATTATTTTTCTGCAATTTACATTCTGCCATTTACCTTCTTGCAATTTACAATTCTGGTTCTTAGTTTATGCTTTAATTTCCAGCCCCTTTCCCCTTTAATTTTGGTCATTTTCGTTTTGCCCTTTCTTCCATTTCTGCACTTTATTTCCAGCCTTTAATTCTTGTAATCACCTTCCCCAATTCCCTCTTTACATTCTGCAATTTTATGTTTCCTCTTCTTTTCATTTTTATGCACAATTTTGTGCTACATTGAACACAATTTGAGGAGCTTCCAAAACTGCTCTGAATTTTGAGCTTCAATCCTACCTCCAACTAGGTCCATCTTCCTCCTCCCAAGTGGGTTGTATTAGAAGTGGATCCTGAAAAAGTTCGAGCTATTCTTGAAATGCCTTCTCCCAGCACAGAAAAGGAAAGTCGGGGATTTCTTGGAAGGCTAAATTATATTGCTCGATTTATATCCCAATTGACAGCTACATGTGAGCCAATCTTCAAGTTGTTGTGTAAGAATCAACCAATGGAATGAAATGATGATTGCCAGGAAGCCTTTGAGAAGATCAAGCAGTATTTGCAAAGTCCCCCAGTCTTGGTACCACCAATCCCTAGAAAGCCTCTCATTATGTACTTGACAGTGCTTGATGAGTCTGTGGGGTGCATGCTAGGCCAACGGTGATGTGAGCACCACCATTAAGGGACCAACCACTAGGTCAAGGGCTAAGAGAATTCAACAAGAGGTGGAAGCATTACTTCTCAAAAGGAAGGAATATCATGAAGAAATGTCATCCACAGAATTATCATTCAAGGAAATTGTAGATTTCAAAATTTTAGCTTAGGAAGAATAAATCTGAAATTAGTAATTTCAATTTGATTGTATTTGTCTTAACTTGTAAAAGTAGGGATAGTTTATTCCAACATGGGATAAAATTAGACTATTTAGAATAGGAATAGGCTTAGCTTAAGGGCTTGGTTGGCTAGGAGCAGCCCATACCCACAACCAAGCAGCCCCCTTCCCTTTTTCCTATAAATAAGGGCTTAATGTAAGCAAATGACACCTTTGGTCATTTTATGATATTGGAATCCGAAATTCCCTTGAGAGAGCAACTTTCTCTTCTCTTTCTTCTCCTCTTGCTTGTTCTTGAGGTTAAGACCCTTTTCCTTATCATTGGAGCCTCCAATGTGGTGGAACTTGGCTTATCTTCCTAGCTTCCTCTAGCTAGTGGAGTGGCGCCTAGCTTAGGAATTATTTTTCTGCAATTTACATTTTGCTATTTACCTTCTTGCAATTTACAATTCTGGCTCTTAGTTTATGCTTTAATTTTCAGCCCCTTTCCCCTTTAATTTTGGTCATTTTCGTTTTGCCCTTTCTTCCATTTCCAGCCTTTAATTCTTGCAATCACCTTCCCCAATTCCCTCTTTATATTCTGCAAATTTATGTTTCCTCTTCTTTTCATTTTTATGCACAATTTTGTGCTACATTGAACACAATTTGAGGAGCTCCCAAAACTGCCCTGAATTTTGAGCTTCAATCCTACTTCCAACTAGGTCCATCCTCCTCCTCCCAAGTGGGTTGTATTATGTGGTATCAGAGCTTGTTGTTTGGAGGTAACTTCTCTCACTTTTCTCCTTCATTTTTCATCATCTTCTTCTCCCATTTTCATCTCTGTTTTTGTTCCAGTTTTTTCTGCATATTTTCAGCCCCTTCTTGCTTGAATTCACATGTAATTTGTGTTTCTTTGAGTCATATGTTGTTGGATCCTTGCTTGAACATCAATTTAATCGGTGAATTTCCTCAAAATGTCAAGAAATTGAAGAACCCCTTTTCTGGTTTTTTTTTTTTTGGGTATTTCCTGCAAGAACACATTTATTGTTCTCTCAAATCCTTTGGACTTTGTGGGTTTTGTTGTTGAAATTGAAACTTGATCATTGTTGCCTCAAAAACCCCTGAATTATTTTGGCAAAATTCTGCAAATTGTTCATCATGTTCGTCACTGTTCTTCATGTGTTCTTGAGGAAGTTTGTGTTTGATCTTTGAAAATATTGTTGTTGGGTGTTTAAGTGTTAATCCTGTGCTGGTTTTGGAGTGATATAAGTGTACATTACACTTCCCTAAAAGATACAAGGCAAAAAAAGCAAGAATCAACAAAGAACAAAAAAAAAGAAAAAAAAACGAAAAAAAAAAAACGTGAAAAAAAAATTTGGGCAGAATTTTTTTCAAAAAAAAAAGTAAAAAAAAAATTCCAGAGTAGAATGATCTTCAAGTTTCATTTTATTATATTTCAATTGTAATATTTGAGTTCAGTTTGGGATCAATTGAAGTGTGTTGAAACACTTGAGTTGGATTTATCCTCTTGAATGAACTATGATGCACATGAATGATTTTCTTTCAAAGAAAGGTTAAGTTCAGTTTTAAGAACAATTCACACAAGTTTGCAATCCATTCATCCTTCTTGAATTTCTTTTGAGTGCCTTTTTTTTCACCACTTAATTGTTGCTTGTCTTCTTTTGAATTCTAGTTTGTCAATTTTAATCCCTTTGAGTTTAGCTAATTTTGTGATAAGAGTTTCTTGTTTTGTCCCCAAAATTCTATGTTTTGTCCATTCTTGAATTCTGATGAGTTGAAGTTTTTACCACATGGAAACATCAAGGCCTTAATTTTAAGTTGAATATGTGTTTTTTTCTTCAAGGGTAAAGCAAGACCAAATTGAGTGACTAAGAGTGTAAACACTGGTGAAGTAAGTAAATCGTTTTAATTGTGCTAACAATTTCTTGGTTTGCAAAGCATTCTTTGTTTAATTTTGTATGCAGCCTAAGAAAGAATTTTGTTTGACTTGGAGCTGAACTTGGAGAAGACTGACTTGACTTGACTTGAAGAATTTACTGTTATAATAGATTAGATTTCTCTTTAAGGACTTTCTTTTTGGTGTAATTTTAGAATTTGGTTGTAGTAGGGTTATAATATTGTAATCCTTTGATTTAGTTTGTACTTGAGAATTCTTTCTTGTAATTTTTGTTAGTAATTAAAAAGTCCAAAGGTTCTCGAAAAGGTGGTTCTTGCATGAGCCATAAAGGGAGTCTAAGGCAGTTTGCCGAAAGGAGTAATAAGGGGTTCCATAATTGTTAGGTTTACAACTTAGCCTATGTGACTACTTGTTACTTATCTTTCCCTATCTTGGACCTTGGTTTGTGTAAGAAACCAATTAACTTTCACGCATTTTAATTTCTTAATTGTTCAAGTGTTTTATGTGGTAGGAATTTGTACTTAGAATATTTGCGATTTTCTTAATTGATTTGTTTCATATCTTGTGTCTTGAGTGGAGAGCATCATGAGTGAAAATGATTATCCACCTAAACACAATAGGTACTACTTCAAAGCTGATGTGAGTCATGGAAGTTGTGCTTTCAAGAAAAGATTTTTTAAAAAGCTTAAGGATAATAAAATTGGAAATTTTCCTAATTTCAATTTGGATTTGTATGTTACTCTTTAAATTGTAAAAGTTGGAGAATGAGCTTATTCCAACATGGAATAAGAATGAGGTTATTTAGAATAGGAAGCAGGTTAGGTTAAGAGCTTGGTTGGCTAAGGGCAGCCCAAACCCACAACAAGCAGCCCCCTTCCTTTTTTCCTATAAATAAG
>JAMKYM010000660.1:0-117628 GCA_026541065.1 Canavalia ensiformis | reverse complement strand
GTCTTACTACTACTCCTGGGGTAGTGTTGATCCCGCTCCCCGGTGTTACTAATCTTGGTCCACGTACTGATCCTGGTTCTAGTGCTACTCCTGGTCCTAGTCCTAGTACTTATCTTGGTCTTGGTCCAATTACTAGACCTAGTCCTAGTACTGACTGTGGCCTTGGTCCTACTACTTGACCTTTCGCAATTGCTGATCCTTGTCTTAGTCCTACTATTGAATCTGGAGCAATTACTAATCTTGGTCTTAGTCCTACTAATTGTCCTTATTCTAGTACTTAGCCTGGTCCAGGTGCTACCAACTGATGTGGTCCCAACACTATTCCTAGTCCTCATCCTACTATTAGTCTTAATCCTAGTATTGATCCTGGTTGTGGTCTTAGTATTCGAATGTTTATGCATGTCTATATCTTGTGCATAAATTTTTTGTGTTGTACGTTTGAATGTCTATATATGTTGTTTGTACGGGTATTTGTTAATTATATGCTAGTTGTGTGTGTTGTCTAAATGTATTTGTGTATGCATTTGTTGTTTGAGCTCCACTTCTTTGTTTTATTTTTTATGATTAGGTGCATATGTGTTAGGTGTTCATGTGTTTCTTTGTTGTTTGTCCTTGTTTGTTTGCTTGCGTTCTTTGTATGGGTATTTTTTATGCTCTTTGTTTGTATGTTATATACAAGTGTAGGCTTGTTAAATGCATGTATATAATTATTGTACGTGTTTTGTATGCTTTAATTATGTGTGTGTGTGTGTGTGTGCTTGTTGTATTTGAGTGTTTGTTGTATGTATGTATGTTTTTTGTTTGTGTTCTTTTCCATTGCTTGTAAGTATATTTTTTGTTTCTATTTGTTGATTGAAAATAAACTTGTTGTATGCTTATCACTTGTATGTGTTTGTTGAGTTGTTCATGTGTGGTTGTTGTTTGTCTAAAAATGATGGTTATTTGTATGTGTATGTTATGTTCTTGTGAGTGTGTATGTTGTATATATTGTTTGTAATTTGTACCGTGTGATACGTGTGTATGTTTTGTTTATATATGTTTGTTTAGGAGTGATGTTTTTTTGTGTCTATGTTTTATTTGTCTGTGTGCACGTATTTTATTTTTGTATCTGTGTTTGTTGTGTTAGTCTCTATGTGTGTATTTAACTTGTTTGTGTGTTTGTTCTGTGTGCTCATGGTTGTTGTGTGCTAGTGTGTAAGTTGTGTTGTGTTTATATTTTTTTTTTGTTTACGATTTAGGGTTAAGTGTGTGTATGTTTGGTCTGTGCTTTATTTTATGACTAATTATGTATGCATCTGTTGCTTATGTTGTCAATTTAGGTTTTGTGTTTATGTTGTGTGTGTTACTTGTTTGCGTACCTTATGCATACGTTATTTGAATGTGTGCATGTATGGAGTATGTTGTTAGTGACCAAGCATATTTATTATTATTTGTTTTTGTTTTTTATGACTAAGTATGTGTGTTGTGCGTGGGTAGATTTTTAGTGTATTGGTTGTGTGTTGTGTGTGTGATATATGTTTCCGTGTATTTGGGTGTTCATTATATATGAGTATGTTTGGATTTTTCTTATGCATATATGTTTTTTGTATGGATTGCTATTTTTTATTCTCAGGAGTGTGTTTTTTATCGATGTATTTGTGTATAAACTTGTTGTTGTGTATACTTTATGTTTATGACTTTGTTGTTTTTTCAAATATATGTGTATTTGTAAATTGTGTGTTTGTTGTGTATGTTATTTATAAGTGTTTGTATATATATTTTTATTATATGTGGTCTATTTCTTTATATCATTTTCTTTTATTATATGTACATGTGTTAGGTTTTTGTGTGTTTCTTTGTTGTTTTTGTTTGTTTTTCCATGTTCTTTGTGTGTCTATATGTGGTGTGTTCTTTGTATATATATTGTATTTGAGCATATGCGTGTTGAATGTGAGTTTTTGTTGTATGCACCTATCTATTGTTTGTAATTGAATTTTTTTAGGTGTTTGTTGGTTGAAAATAGTTTTTTTGTACGCTTATGTTATTTCAATGTTTGTTCATGTGTATTGCTTGTGCATGTGTTTGTTTGTCTTTTTTCTATGGTGTGTTTGAATGTCAATATTTGTTGTTTGTATGTGTATTTGTTAATTGTGTGCTTCTTATGTGTGTTCTCAAAAAGTTTTTGTGTATTCATTCGTTGTCTAAGGTCCACTTCTATATGTTGTTATTTATGATTGTGTATATATGGTAGGTGTTTGTGTGTTTCTTCATTGTTTGCATTTGTTAGCTTGTGTTCCTTCTATATGTGGGTATTTTGTATGTTATAGACAAGTGTATGCTTGTTGAATTCGTGTATATAATATTTGTATAAGTGTTGTGTTTGGATTTTTTTTTGTTATGTATGCTTCAATTGTGTGAGTGCTTGTTTTTTATTAGTGTTTATTGTACATGGGGGGTATGATTTTCGTTTGTGTTCTTGTAAGCTATTTGTAAGTATCCAGGACCAGGATTAGTACTAGGACCAGGTCTAGTAGTAGGACAGGGATTACGATCACTACTGGAACCAAGACCAATAGTAAGACCAGGATAAGGATAAGTACATTGACCATGTCCAGTACTGAGACTAGGACCAGCATCAATCTAGGGACCAGGACCTATAATAGGACTAAGACCAAGATCAGTAGCGGGATTAGGACCTAGATCATTAACTAGTCTAGGACAAAGAGTAGAAGGAGGACAAAGATCGGTATTAGAACCAAGATTGGGACCAATAGTAGGTCTAGGTCCAATATTAGTACTAGAACATGGATCAAGATCAGTAGAACAACCAGGGACCGAGTAGGACCAGAACCAGGATCACTATTGGGACTAGGGCTAGTCGTAGCACTAAGACGAGCATGAATACTAGGTCTAGGAATAGTATTAGCACCAGGACCAAGATCAGTACTAGCACCGGGACTAGTAGTAGGACATGGACTAATAGTAGAGCGAGGACTAGAACCAGGAGTAAGACAAGAACTAGGAACACTTTCGAGACCAAGACCAGTAATGGCACCAAAACTAGGATCAGTACTTGAGCAAGGACAATTAGTAGTACTAGGACCTAGACCAATAGTAGGACAAGAACCAGGATCAATATTGGGACCAACACCAATTGTAGGACCAGGATTGGTACTAGAACCAGGTCCAGTAGTAAGACCAAGACCAAGTCGAGTAGTAGGACCAGGACCAGGTCTAGAAGTAGGACCAAGACTAAGACCAATAGTAGCACCACGAATAAGATCAGTATTGGTATCAGGACCAATAATAGGATCATGATAAGGATCAATCCCAAGATAAGGATCAGTAAATAGATGAGCACCAGGATAAGTATTGGGAACAATACCAATAGTACTGATCCTGGTCCTAGTGCTACTATTAGTCTTGGTCCTTGTCCTACTACTAATCTTGGTGGTAGTACTAATCCTACTCTTTATGCTACTACTAATCCTGGTCCAAGTACTGATCCTAGTTCTAGTGCTACTACTAGTCTTGGTCCTAGTACTTATCCTAGTCCTATTCCAACTACTGGACCTAGTGCTAGTATTGACCGTGGTCTTAGTCCTACTACTAGACCTCTTGCAATTACTCATCTTGGTCTTAATCCTACTATTGGATCTGGAGTAGTTACTGATCCTAGTCTTAGTCCTACTAATTGTCCTAGTTCTAGTGCTTAACCTGGTCGAGGTCTTACCATTGGATTTGGTCCCAAAAGTAATCCTAGTCCTTGTCCTACTCCTTGTCCTGGTCCTAGTATTGATCTTGGTCTTGTTGTCTGTATTTTATGTTTGTGTGTTTGTTGTTTTTTCAAATATATGTGTATTTGATAATTGTATTTGTTGTGCGTGTTGATTAAAAGTGTTTGTGTATATATTTTTATTGTCTATGGTCTATTTCTTTATATCATTGTTTATAATTATGTGTATATGTGTTAGGGGTGTGTGTGTGTGTGTGTTCCTTTGTTGTTTCTGTTTGTTTTCCTATGTTCTTTGTGTGTGTGTGTGTGTGTGTGGTGTGTTCTTTGTATACAAGTGTATGTGTGTTGAATGTTAGCTTTTGTTGTATGTGCGTGTATGACTTTTGTTTGTGTTATTATCTATTGTTTGTAAGTAAATTTTTTTAGGTGTTTGTTGGTTGAAAATAAATTTATTATACGTTTATATTATTTGAATGTTTATGCATATGTATTGCTTGTGCATGGGTTTGTTTTTCTTTTTTGTATGGTGTGTTTGAATGTCTATATGTGTTGTTTGTATGTGTATTTGTTAATTGTGTGCTAGTTATGTGTGTTGTCAAAAAGTTTTTGTGTATACATTTGTTGTCTACGGTCCACTTCTTTTTTTTTTGTTTATGATTGTGTGTATATGTGTTGGGTGTTTGTGTGTTTCTTTGTTGTTTGCGTTTGTTGTCTTGTGTTCTTTCAATATGTGGGTATTTTGTATGCTATTTGTTTGTATGTTATATATACAAGTGTATTCTTGTTGAATGCGTGTATATAATCATTGTACGTGTGTTGTGTATGTTCAATTGTGTGAGTGCTTGTTGTATACTAGCATTTGTTGTATATGTAACATTTTTGTTTGTATTCTTGTTCATTGTTTGTAAGTTTCTCCAATGATGGGAACATCAGAGAAGGTAGCAGTTGTACCATCCCAATTTTTCTATGATAAATGTTTGAGGCTACAAATAGTTTCTAGGATAAAACTAGGTGAAATTAGGAGCCAAAAGCAGAGAAATTAGGAAGTTTGGTGCAAATGACGAAAATGCCCTTGCACCTGGGCAGCTCAAATAATGAGCCAGAAAAATGGAAATACAAGTATAAGACATCTTGGAGGGATTATAAACATCATGTATAGTTAAAACTAGTGAGAAAAATTTAGAAATCTGAGAAGGGACGAAAATGCCCTTCGAAAACCTTGAAAATGACCAAAATACCCCTAGGAGCTGTACTTTTTGCACAAAGCTAGATAGTTCCCATAAAAATAGCAAACGACCTTAGATTAACATGGGAACGAACCAAAAAGTCTTAGAAATATCAGAGAAACAATTTGGGAAATTTTCCAAATCTTTGAGAAAATTACGAAAACACCCTGGAAGGTTGGGAGGCGGGATAAGGTGATAAGCATGCCAAGAGTGGGCCCCACACCCATGTGCACGAAATGCAACAGCTGGAAAGGTGGTGGTGAGTCACCAAAATGAAGTCAACCAAGTCTTCCACAAAAAGAGAAAAGTGAATAGTAAAAAGGTTACTTTAACCATGGTTAAGACTAACTAACCTTGGTTAATTAAAAGTAAAGCATGCTTAGGTTAAATTAATCATAATTAGAGGAAATATTAGCCTAATTAACACTAATCTAAGCCTAAAAGGATAATTCCTTCAATTTTGATTTATTTTGAAAAATAGGAAAAATCTAGGCAAAATTACCAAAATACCCCTAAGTGCAAAACTAATTCCACTTGGCCCATAGGAGTCCGAATTTTTTGGGACCCTTGGGACCCCATTTGCTTCAGATTTTTCAGCTTAGAAACTCATCAAAATCCTCTCCATTCTCTCCAAGCTTTCCATAAGTCCAAAACACCAAAAACTTACACTTTAAGCCTAAGTCTTCATCTTTAAGACTTAAGCTATATTAACGCTATAAACACTTAAGCCCCACCACCATCCTTTGTCCACGTCCAGAGCAGACCAAAGGGGACCCAAGGAAGCCTTTAAAGCACACAAAAACACTAAGGAGGTCTTCAACAAGTAGGATCTTTCTACTTGTCTTTTTATGCTTTTAACTTGCCTTTTTATGGTGTGTTTGTTTTCTTTCATGCATCTTTTTTCCAAGATTTGTTTGTCTTCTTTTGTTTTCACTTGTGAGAGTTTAAAACTGTATTTTAACCGTTCAAAATCAGCCCCACTCTTTTTAGTGATTTTTGAAAAGAAAAACAAAGTTTGTTCGGTGAAAAGTGCTTCTATGGCACTTAGAAGAAATTTAATCGGTGGGTTTTGTTTTAAAATTATTTTTGAAGCTTTGATCAGTTTTATGCTCTCATGAGAAAGGTTTTTGAAGCTTATTTGAAAGAGGAGATGTGGATCTTGGAGTAGATCATGAAGATCTACCTTTTAATGCTTGAGGAAAGTGATGTGTTGCTTGTTTTCATGCTTGTTTTGATGATTACGTTTTATATTGTGATTTATCTCTTGTGATGATTTATGTGCTGGATCTGCACCTCTGATTATGTAAGTTAAGAGGTGAAATAAATTTTTGTAATAAGTTCCAAAGGTTTCCTTTGGACATGAGTTAGAAAGCTACCAAGCAAATGATGTAATTTGTAGCCCAAAAGTGGCTAAATCCTTGTATGGCACCCCAAGACTCATCATGACCAACACCTAAGCATCACAACTTGAAAGAAATAAGCATGGACCAGAGGCTAGAGGGGCTGAAAAAGCACAACACCACTGAACCAAGGTGGTGTGAGGTGAAAGCTTGGAAGAAATCACCTTGGCTAACAAAGGAGGGCTTTCGGCCACCACTCCAAAAGCATAGTTTAACTTGGATAAAAAAAATTTATAAGCAAATCAAGCTCTGCAATTAGGTTTTAAATTAACAAAATCAACCTTTGAACAAAGTAAATTAAAGCAAAAATAGGTAAAAAACCTCTAGGAGTGCATTTGGCCACCCTAGAAAGATTTTGGCAAAAATGGGTTAAAAATGTGATTAAGGATAAATCTACCATTTTCAGCAAGTAAATAATTTAATTGGAGGTTTAATAAAAATTTAAAAGGTTAAGTTTTAGAGTAAATGGCCTAGGTAAGCTTAGGAAAAATCCAAAAAAATTACTAAGTGGTAAAATTCCCAAATATGCTTAAAATGGGTAACTAGAAAATTTACGAGAACTTAAGCAAGGGTAAATGTCAAATTCGGCCATTCCATGAAAATTTGAGTAAAAAGACTTAACATTACCTTAGAATATGTCAATTATGAAGTATAAACTTGGCTACCAAGTAATGGTCAACTTACGTCAACTAGGGTTAAAAAACTGGTCAAATTAAGTCAACTAGGCTTAGGAGAAGGAAACCCTAAACCTATAAGAGTGGCATTCGGCCACTTAGTGGTTAATTAACTTAAAGGAGGTTTTAATTTCCAAATAGGGTTAATTAAGGACCATTCTTATGTGAATAGGATGAATTTAAAGTATGAAGAAGTTTTAAGGTGGATAAAGAGACCTATTGATTGTTTTTAGGCAAATGATCTTATGGTGAAGAAGGAAATTGTGGAAACCTAAGTTTAGGAGGATGGAATTCGGATACTATGTTTTAGATTAACTAAGAATGGGTTTCAATCCTTAACTAGGCCCAAATAATGACACTAAATATGTAAGCAAAATATAATTAAAGTGTATGAAAGGTGGAATTTGAGGAAGTAGGTCATTTGGCCATTTAGGAATAAATTGACCTAGAGGATTAATTAATTTCTACTTAGATATTATTTGGCTTAGAATAAAAGAGACCTTAAAGGTTTAAGAGTCAATTAGATCTAATTATTAAGGTAGTAAAAGGGAGAACATAAGGTAATATATTTCAAAGGTTTATTAGAGGCATGATTAAGAAGGATATGACTTAAACTTGAAGTTAGAAATTCACTAAGTAATTTGATCATAACATACCTTAATGAGAAGAAGTTATAAAAGATTTGTAAATACTTAATACTTGAACTTAGAATAATTAGGACATGCATAAGACTTGAACAAAAGAGAACAAAAAGAGAAAAGAACTTGAAAGGTGCCATTCGGCCACCTAGATTAAGATGCTAAGACGTAAAATCTTAATGAACAAGTGTAATTTGAGAAAAGGAAAGGATGAGAGGTAACTTAGAAGGATGAGTGATGTAAGTCCCTTGTGTGATTTCAACATCAAACCAAATTGAGACATTAGGTTAGTTGGTTAAATGTGACATTATGCTATGTGATTTACCAATCAAATTTCATTATTGGTTATGAATGCTCACACTATCTATGAATAAATGATGGATGCTTATGAATGAGAAAGGAAGATGACCATGTATGAGATTGGTTTGTACTGATGATTGAGATGAAAATTCGAAACTTATATGTGCATTCCATATTGGTTGGAAATTTGTTTGAGCATGCATAAATTATTTGGAAGCCACTAAAATGAACTTAAAAAGATTAAGGGATCACTAAAGCAAACATTATGTGAAAACGTAATGCTACTCTCCTTTATGCCTTATGCGCACTAGTACCCAGAGGGCCCTAAAAAGCTCTACTGAAAAGAAGCCTAAAGTTGCTTCTAGGAGACTTAAGTTTCTCCAAGAAATCCTTCTACTGTGAAGACTTAAGTTTCTTCACCAAGTTTTAAGGTGGTGACGTCCACCTCAGAATGAGCTCATATCCTTAATTTTTAGTAGGAGGTGGGAGTAGAGTCAGTGAGAAGATATTGTTTGACAAATTTAATACAAGCCTATGTCTTATTGTTTCTCCCTAAGGTGGTGAAGCTAGATTCATAAAGTGTCCCAAAAGTTGGACAAAGGAATGATAAAGACAAACATAAGTAATAAAGAATGAAGTTTAAGGCATAGAATAATTGTAGGTCAAATGATATCTTATGTGTGATCCCAAAGTTATGAATGTTAAGAAGAATGTATGATGAGATACTAAGATGTATGTTTTGAATAAAATGTATCCACTTCAGAGAAATGTTTTCAAAGAATTAAAAGTAACCTTTTATGTAAGAAATAATTTCTGAAATAAACTGAAGTGGCTGGGACTAAAGTGATGACATTAGAGCTAAGTAGATAGCCTACTGAGAAACTTAGTTTCTCATCCCTACTTCTTCCCACTTTCTTCCCAGACACCTTGGATGCTGATCATTATGGTAGCAGTTCACGTACTTGAAGTAGACGTGAGGCGCTCTCTCTGGGAGGTGTACATCGCACTAATGTCAAAAAAATAATTGGATGCGAGCATCCTAACTACTAATATGCAGTATTAGCTAACTTATGTATAAATATTGTATAATAGTTGTAAGTTTATGGTTTGTAATAACTACATGATAAGGCCCATGGGCCTATGACTTATGGTATGTATGAAATGTTATGTATAATTATTGTGTGACATGTGTGTTATGATTGAATCTTGTTTATTTATTATAGGCAAATGATAAACAAAAAGAATAATATAAACACTTAGTATTCCTAAGGTTTTAAACGTATGTAGAAATCCGCTTAATGATTTATTTTACCGCTACGCACGTTCCATCAACGAGGCTCGCATTTTATATCAAACAGTTTTAAAAAAAAAAATTTACTGTATTTTCATATTTGTATTTTCTAAAATGAATTCCGCATCATGAGATAACAAACTAAAAATGGAACCGAACGATCGACCTAAGCGTGAAATCAGTATTCGTTTTAGGGTGTTATAGCAAATCATGCTACCAACCATTTTGTCATAGAAAGGATCTTGGAGTGTATCAATGAATATGCTGACCAGCTCCTTTTCGGATAATGGGGGTTGCACTTGAGCTGCTAGCTCTCACCATCGTTGGGCATATTCTTTGAAGGTCTCATCCTCTTTCTTGGCCATATTTTGAAGCTGATTCTGTCGAGAGCCATCTCCAGGTTGTACTTGTACTGTTTCAGAAATGCATCAGCCAGATCCCTCCATGAATAGATATGTGTTCGTTCTAATTGACTATACCAATTTGTAGCTACCCCAATTAAGCTGTCTTGAAAGAAGTGGAAGAGAAACTTATCATCATGAACACAGGCGACCATCCTCCTGCAGTACATGATCAAGTGGTTGTAAGAACACATATGATGTATTTAAACAAATTGCATGAGCTAAATATTTCAATTCCAATCCAGAAGAATCATAGGCCACAATCGGAATTTCCTTTCCCTATTCCTTCAATACCGATCTCACTTGATTTCAATTGAATAGCAAAACTTCTTGCAAATAAATAGGATGGGATAAAACAATGGATCTGAAACTCAACTAATTCACCTAAGATTTTACACAAAATTTTTGAAACATCCCCTTTCCAAATTGGCTTCTACTTTTATTTATAGGCCACATTTGATTACAATTGCGAGTTCGTCATCTCATCGTGACTACGATTGAGACAATCAATATTGAGACCAAGATTTGTAGTAGAATCAAGACCAGGATAAGTATTAGAACCAGGTCCACTAGTGGTACAAGGATTAGTAGTGGGGCCAAGAGTAGTAGTAGGACCAGGATCAGTCGTGGGACTGGGATCAGTAGTTGGACCCGTACCAAAATTAGTTTTGGGACCTGGACCAGTAGTAGGACTAGGACCAAGATTAGTCCAAGGACCATGACTGGTAGTAGGAATAGGACCAGGATCGGTACTTGGACCAAGACAAGGACTAGTCCCTAGAAAAGGACCAGTAGTAGGACTAGCATCAGATCAGTCTTGGAGCCAAGACTAGTAGTAGGAATAGGACTAGGACCAGTACTATGATTGCTACTACGATCAAAATCACTAATAAGACTAGGATGAGGATTAATAGTTGGACCAAGACCAGGATCAATACTGTGACCAAGACCAGGATCAGTACAGGCACCTATACTAGTAGTAGGACCAGGACTAAGACCAATAGTGGGACAAGGATCAAGATCAATACTAGGGTCAAGACTAGTAGTAGGACTAAGACAAGGATCAATACTGTGACCAGGTCTAGTAGGACCAGGACCAGGATCATTTCTAGGACCAGGATAAGGATCAGTACTAGGACATGGGCCAGGAGTAATATTGGGACAAGGACTAATAGTAGAACTAGCACTAGGATCAGTAACTAGTCCATGTCCAGCAGTAGGATATGGACTTGTACCAGGACCGAGATCTATATTGGGACCAGGTCCAATAGTAGGACTAGGATCAATACTTGGACCAAGACCAGGATCAATACTATGACCAGGACAAATAGTAGCACCAAGACAAGGATCAGTACTAGAATCAGACAAGTAGTAGGACTAGGACTAGGATTAGAATTGGGACCAATACCAGTATGACCAATACCTGCAGTAGAACTAGGACAAGGACTAATAGTAGGACCATGACCAGGATCAGTACTCGGATTAGGACCAAGATTAGTAGTACGACCCGAGAACCAAGAGTAGGACTAGAACTACGACTAACTCAAGGATCAATATTGGGATTAGAAGGACCATTCAATATTATCATTTAAGTAATTTTATTTTAGAACATAAAATATAAAAATTTATTATCATAGAAAAATTTATTTTATACTTTGTAATGTTTCACTTGTATATTAAAATAATAAGTGATGTATTAATTCTATGTTAAATTTTCTTATTTATAATTAATAACAACAAAATAAAATTTAAGTTTTTTTCTTATATTCTTGGCATGACATAAAAATACATGTATAACATTTTGTCTATTTTATTTTTATATATTATTTAAATTTTGATATAAAATTTAAAAATTAGGAGAATAAATATATTTTTATTTATTATAAAATTACAAAATTTTGATTTAAATTTTTAATTTTAAAATAATAAATTTAATTTTTTATTTTTCAAAACAATTATTTTTACCTTATTATAATTAATGTGTAAAATATTGATACGTGTTAAGTGTATTTTATTTCAATAAAAAAAATAGTATATATTTAAGAAAAGAGATTAAAATAGGTAAATTTAAAATGATAAAGTAAATTTAAAAGTTTAAAATATCGAAAGAATTAAAAATACATTTAATATAAAATTAGCTAATAATTTATCTATACATATTAAAATTATTAATAAATATTTTATATTCTTAATATCATTCGCAAATTTACTTATTATATTAAATAATTAATTTTGTAAAAGTAATTAAATAATAAATAAAAATTAGTGTTATTTAAAAAATTAAATAATAATTGAAAATAAATATGAAAGAAGTTTTTCAACATGTGCAAGGTAGTGTTTTCTTGTATCATCGTTGCAGAGTGATGCAGCACACGTAATTAAATTGTCTTTCGCTTTCCTATATTAAAAGCAAAGGTTGAAACAAATTGGGAACTGCGTCCCTCATTTTTAAATAATCATCAAGCATCTTCTCGTCTTAGTTTATGATGCAGGGAATTAAAAAACATTGGTGTGACAATTTATAATATTTAATATTCATATTAATGCAAGAGAAAAATCACAACTACAGCTAATCTTAGAAATTAATAAATCAAATACATTTTCACATGTCAACAAGTAATAATAGAAGAACATAAAAAGTTTAAAATCTAAAACAACAATGACATCAAAAAAAAAAAGGACACATGTGAAAAAAAAATCTTAAAAAGATATTATCACTAAAGTAATTTAATTTTAGAACATGAAATACAAAAATTTATTATCATAGAAAATTTATGTTATACTCTGTAATGTTTAACTTGTATATTACATTACTTAGTGATGTATTAATTCTGTGTTAAATTTTCTTATTTGTAATTTTATAATAACAAACTAAAATTTGATTTTTTTTTTTTTCTATTCTTCTAATGATATAAACATACATGTATAACATTTTGTCCATTTTATTTTTATACATTACTTAAATTTTTTATATAAAATTTAAAAATGAGGGGAGTAATTATATTTTTATTTATTATAGAATCATAAAATTTTAATTTTAATTTTTAATTTTAAAATAATAAATTTAATTATTTGTATTTCAAAATAATTATTTTTACCTTATTGTAATTAATGTGTAAAATATTGATACATATTAAGTATATGTTATTTTGAAAAACAAAAAATAGTTTATATATAAGAAAAGAAATTAAAATAAGTAAATTTAAAATGATAAAGTAAAATTAAAAGTATAAAATATCAAAAGTACTGAAATATATTTAATATAAAATCAATTAATAATTTATTTATACATATTAAAATTATTACTATATATTTTATATTTTTAATTTTTTTCATAAATTTACTTATTATATTAAATAAATATCTTTTTAAAAGTAATTAAATAATAAATAAACATTAGTGTTATTTAAAAAATTAAATAATAATTGAAAATAAATATGAAAAAAGTTTTTCAATAGGTGCAATATAGTGTTTTTCTTGTATAATCGTTGTCGCGTGGTGCACCATGCATATATCATTGAATTGCCTTTCTCCTTCATGTATTTAAAGCAAATGCTTCATCTATGCAGGAATTTGGAACTACGTTTCTGTGCTCCTTCATTTTTAAACGATCATCAGGCATCTTCACGTTTTAGTTTATGGTGCAGGAAAGTAAAAAACTCTCATGTAAAAATCTATAATATTTAACATTGACATTCATGCAAGAGAAAAATCAAAACTATGGCTAATATTAAAAACTAATGAACTAAATACATTTTCACACATCAACAGGCAATAATAAAAGAAGATATAAAATTTAAAATCCAAAATGACAACATCAAGGATAAGAAAAAGAAGAACCATCGTTACTTCAATTATGAAGCTTGTAACTCATTTTAGTCTATTAAAACCCGCTCAGCGGTTAAACAAAATTGAATGACGGGAAAAGTTTAAGGAGCCCAAGCAAGTAGAAGAACAATGACGAAAAAAAAAAAAAAAAACACATGTGAAAAAAAAAGTCTTAAAAAAATATTACCACTTAAGTAATTTTATTTTAGAACATGAAATACAAAACTTTATTATCAAAATTATGACTAATATTAGAAACTAATGAACCAAATATATTTTCATACATCAACAAATTTTTTATAAATGATAGAAGAGGACATAAAATTTAAGATCTAAAACAAAACATCTAGAATAAAAAAAAAAGTAAAACCATTGTTACTTCAACTATAAAGTTTGTAACTCACTTTGATCTACTTAAACCCCTTCACCGTGAAAAAAATTGAAAAAACTAGGAAGAGTTTAAGGAACCCAATGAACTAGAAGAACAATGACAAAAAAAATATGGAGACAAGTGAAAATAATATCTTAAAAAGTAAAAATATTATCACTTAAGTAATTTTATTTAGAACATGAAATATAAAAATTTATTATCATAGAAAATTTATCTTATACTTTGTAAAGTTTAACTTGTATATTAAATTAATTATTGATTTCTTAATTCTGTGTTAAATTTTTTTATTGGTAATTTTATAATAAGAAACTATAATTGATTTTTTTTTTTTATATTCTTCTATGACATAAAAATACATGTATAGCATTTTGTCCATTTTATTTTTATATATTACTTAAATTTTTATATAAAATTTAAAAATGAGGGGATTAAATATATTTTTATTTATTATAGAATCATAAAATTTTCATTTGAATTTTTAATTTTAAAATAATAAATTTAATTATTTGTTTTTCAAAATAACTATTTTTACCTTATTGTAATTAATGTGTAAAATATTGATACATATTAAGTGTATGTTATTTTAAAAAACAAAAAATAGTTTATATATAAGAAAAGATATTAAAATAAGTAAATTTAAAATGATAAAGTAAATTTAAAAGTTTAAAATATCAAAAGTACTAAAAATATATTTAATATAAAATCAGTTAATAATTTATTTATACATATTAAAATTATTACTATATATTTTTAATTTTTTAATTTTTCTCATAAATTTACATATTATACTAAATAAATATTTTTTTAAAAGTAATTAAATAATAATTAAAAATTAGTGTTATTTAAAAAATTAAATAATAATTGAAAATAAATGTGAAAGAAGTTTTTCAATACGTGTAAGATAATGTTTTCTTGTATAATCGTTGTTCTAAAATGGTGCACCACACATATATCATTAAATTGTCTTTCTCCTTCATTTTTATTTAAAGCAAATGTTTGATTTATGAAACGAATTTGGAACTATGTTTCTTGTGCTCCTTTGTTTTTTTAAACGATCAGACATCTTTACATCTTAGTTTATGGTGTAGGGAAGTAAAAAATTCTCATGTGACAATCTATAATATTTAACATTGATATTCATGTAAAAGAAAAATCAAAACTATGACTAATATTAGAAACTAATGAACCAAATACATTTTCACACATCAACAGCAAATAATAGAAAAGGATATAAAATGTATAATTTAAAATGAAAACATGGAGAAGAAAAAGTAGAACCATCCTTGCTTCAACTATAAAGCTTGTAACTCACTTTAATGTGCTTAAAGCCCCTCAACAAAATTTGAATAATCGGGAAGAGTTTAAGGAGCCCAAACAAGTATAAAAACAACAAAAGTGAAACAAAAGTCTTAAAAAAAATATTATCACTTGAGTAATTTTATTTTCGAACATGAAATACAAAAATTTATTATCATAGAAAATTTATCTTGTACTCTGTAATGTTTAACTAGTATATTAAAATTATTTGATGATGTATTAATTCTGTGTTAAATTTTCTTATTTGTAATTTTATAATAACAAAATAAAATTTGATTTTTTTTATATTCTTCTCATTATATAAATACACATGTACAACATTTTGTCCATTTTATTTTTATATATTACTTAAATTTTTATATAAAATTTAAAAATGAGGGGATTAAATATATTTTTATTTATTATAGAATCATAAAATTTTCATTTAAATTTGTAATTTTAAAAGTAATAAATTTAATTATTTTTTTTTCAAAATAATTATTTTTACCTTATTGTAATTATTGTGTAAAATATTGATACATATTAAGTGTATGTTATTTTAAAAAACAAAAAAAGGTTTATATTTAAGAAAAAAATTAAAATAAGTAAATTTTAAATGTTAAAGTAAATTTAAAAGTTTAAAATACCAAAAGTACTAAAAATATATTTAAAATAAAATTAGTGAATAATTTATTCATACACATTAAAATTATTACTTTATATTTTTTATTTTTTTATTTTTCTCATAAATTTACTTATTAAATTAAATAATTATTTTTTGTAAAAATTATTAAATAATAAATAAAAATTAGTGTTATTTAAAAAATTAAATAATAATAAAAAATAAATGTGAAAGATGTTTTTCAATACGTGCAAGATGTGTTTTCTTATACAATCGTGGCGTGGTACAACAGCATATATCATTAAATTGTCTTTCTCCTTCATGTATTTAAAGCAAATGCTTGATCTATGTAGCGAATTTAGACTACGTTTCTTGTGCTCTTTCATTTTTAAACGATTATCAAACATCTTCACGTCTTAATTTATGGTGCAGGGAAATAAAGATGTCTCATGTGAAAATCTATAATATTTAACATCAAAATTAATGCAACAGAAAAATCACTATGGCCAATCTGTGAAACTAACGAACCAAATACATTTTCACACATCAACAATATCAACAGACAATAATAGAAGAGGATATAAAATTTAAAATCTAAAATGAAAAGGATAAGAAAAAGTAACCATTGTTACTTCAACTATAAAACTTATAACTCACTTTAATCAACTTAAACCTCTCACTGGTGAAAAAAATTGAACCACTAGAGTTTAAGGAATCCAAAACTAGAGAACAATAACAATAAAAAAGAAAGAGACAAATGAAAATAGTATTTTAAAAAGTAAAAATATTATCACTTAAGTAATTTTATTTTAAAACATGAAATACAAAAATTTATTATCATAGAAAATTTATTTTATACTCTGTAAAGTTTAACTTGTATATTAAATTAACTAGTGATGTATTAATTCTGTTTTAAATTTTTTTATTTGTAATTTTATAATAAGAAAATAAAATTTGGTTTTTTTTCTTATATTCTTCTCATGACATAAAAATACATGTATAAAATTTTGTCCATTTTATTTTTATATATTATTTAAATTTTTATATAAAATTTGAAAATTAGGGATTAAATAAATTTTATTTATCATAGAATCATAAAATTTTGATTTAAATTTTTAATTTTGAAATAATAAATTTATTTTTTTAAAAGATTACTTTTACCTTATTATAATTAATGTGTAAAATAATGATACATGTTAAGTGTATGTTATTTTAATAAATTTAAAATAGTTTATATTCAAAAGTAGAGATGAAAATCAGTAAATTTTAAAATTAAATACTAAATTTAAAAATTTAAAACATCGAAAGAACTAAAAGTATATTTAATATAAAATTAATTTATATATTAAAATTATTATTAAAAATTTTATGTATTTAATTTCTCTCATTAATTTAGTTATTAAATTAAATAATTGTTTTTGTAAATATATTTTAATAATAAATAAAAAATTTATTATTTAAAAAATTAAATAATAATTAAAAATAAATATGAAAAAAGTTTTTTAACAGATGCAACATAGTATTTTGTTGTATAATACTTGTGGAATGATGCATAATTAAATTGTCTTTCTTTCTATTCTTGGGTTTCATCGTCTTCAAAAAATCCTTAAACGTCTTGTCGCTTGAATTTATGGTACAAAAGGAGGAAAGTAAAATAAAATCATAAAATTTTAAAATGAAAAATTACATTTAAAAATTTAAAATATTGAAAAAGAAAAAAATATATTTAATATCTAATTAATTAATATTTTATTTATATATATTAAAATCATTATTAAATATTTTTATATATTTAATTTATCTCATTGATTTACTTATTATATTAAATAATGGTTTTTTTAAAAGTAATTAAGGAATAAATAAAAATTAATATTATTTAAAAAATTAAATAATAATTAAAAATAAATGTCAAAGAAGTTATAAGTTAGTGTAAATATTTTCTTCCTCTAAATGTTGCAAAATTAAATTGTCTTTCTCCTTCCTCTATTAAAATCAAATGGTTGAAATGCAAGATGAATTTGAAACTACATTTCTTGCACATCATTTTCAAACTACTGCGTCCTCTCGTTTGAGTTTAAGGTGAAAATGCAAAAAGACTTCATATGTAAATGCATAAGCTTTAACCCCAAATTCATGCAACACAAACCTTATGATTATTCCTAATCTTAAAAACTAATAAACCAAATACATTTTCATATATCAACAAATAAAAATAGAAGAGGATAAAAATTTTCAAAACTAATATAAAAGCATTAAGGAGAAGAAGAATTAGAACCATCGTTACCATAACTATAAAGCTTGTAACTCATTTTAATCTCCTCAAACCTTCTCATGAGTTAAAGAAAATTGAATCATTAAAAAAAGTTTAAGGAACCCAAAAAATAGAAGAATAACAACAGAAAAAAAAAAAGAAGGACACTAATAGTAAAAATAAAGTCTTAAAATACTAAAGTTTAAATTTTCATTCTATATATATTTAAAAATTATATGACACAAAAAAATATAATCATAATTTATATTATATATAAAATTAATTTTAAATTTACCTAAAATAAAAATTTTCATGACAAAAAATATATTTTAAAAATAAGTAAAATCATTATAAATATATTAAAATTATAAAATCTATCTAATTACTATAATATTTATATTTGGTATAGATACAAAAGTTTAGACAGCAAAAGTAAAAGAGCTAAAAAAAGCCTATCAAACATATTTGAAGTATCCATATAATATTTGATACAGTACAACACGATGCCACCATTATTTGGAAATATTTGTGTTTCTTAGCTTCTTTTGATACAATTTTGAAATAATTTTTGAATTAAATTTGTTTGTATGGTGTGAAACATAAACATTAAAAATTTAAAAGAAATGATGAGATTTGTTGATCATCTTTAATTAATTTTTAAGAACAAGAATAAAATAATGGAAGGATGTTATTGTGACTATTATTTTTTTTTACTTATATATGGTTAATTTTAAAATCATTTTAAAATTTTTTTAAAGAAATGTTAATGGAATTGAAGTTTCATGTTTGATGATACTATAATTCTTAAAATTTTTATATTTCATATTATAAATTGTGGATGTGTGAGTGTGTGTTCATAATTAGAATTTTAATAAAATTTTCATAATCAAGAATATGTTTTATATTTATTTTTAAAATAAAAAAATATTAATTGTTATTTTAAAAATATTGGTTAAAAAATTAAAACAATCAAAAATATATAATTATTATAATTTTAATATATTATAATATTATTTTAAATAAAAATATAATATTTTTTTTAATGAGTATTTTTAAAAGATTAATAAAAAATTTAAATAAATTGGGAGGGACAAGTTTGGAGTGTCAAAATATTCAATATCACTTAGAGTTCAAAGCTTTGTCCTAACCACAATCACAACTTTTTGAAATTGGGGGAAGAGGAAGAGAAAAAAGAAAGGGTGTTTTAAGTTTAAATTTTATTAATTTTATTGTATATATAAAAAATCTCTTATATCAATTAATTTTTTATTAATTAATATTATTCTATAAAATAAAAGATAGATTAAAAAAATAATACTTATTATCTTCAACTTTTAAAATAATACAAAATAAACTTAAATGTATTTTTGGTTCATTAAAATATAATGTTTTATTTGTATTCTGTGAATTTTTTTTTCTAATTTCATTATTAAAATTTTAAAATTTTTATTTTTATTCTTATATTCACCGTTAAATATTTGTTCATTTAAATTTAGATAAACTTTGTCATGTTAAATTCAGATAAACTTTATCATGTTACTAATTCTATATATATATATATAATTTCACACATAATAACTTAAATTATAATTTTTACTATTAAATCTAATAAATAATAATTATTTAAAATATATAATTACTTAATTTTAAATTATAACAGAATACATTTTTATTTTATTTGTTTATGAATTAATTTAATAATTAATATTTTCCACACACTTTATGACCTAATTTATAATTTAACTGTTAATTTTCATCTAATGTTGTTATTTATCAAATAGTTGTTTCTTTCATCTCATGTTGTTATTTATCAAACAGTTGTTTTTTTTTTTTTAGAACATGTATTCCTCACTTTTAAAATGAGTCAGAAAAATAATGCTTTGATATTTGAATCTAATGTTTTACAAGCATAACCAAGTTGAATACTTCAAAATTATGATGGTTGACCCGTTTGTGTGCAAGTACATGGTTGCATCAAAATCATACCTTTCAATACCATTATTAAGTTGACATCTCAACTGTTCATTCGGGCCCCTACCCACATAATTAAGTGAACATGCTCAAGAAAAGTTTCATTCAACATGTAAGAGATGATTAAGATATTTGGTCAAGTTTGCATGAAATATGTGAATTAGCTATTTTGATCCAATGTATAGAGCTAGTAGGAAACAACCCCTCCCCACAAATATATATATATATATATATATATATATATATATATATATATATATATATATATATATTTTCAGGTCCTTTCAATTTCTTTGGACAATAAGATTGGATTTTTGAACTGCAAACAAGATTTATTAATAAAATGGGTACAAGTGTACCCCAACCCTTATATTGGATGGAAAATCACTTTTGATACTCACATATTCATACCCTCTGTCTCATGTAAAATTGCGATGCGATGGTGATGTTTGAGGCCACCCATTCAGAATAATAAGATGCCCCTAATCTTTTTTCTTCCAATTTCTTTTGTTTCTTTTTTAAAATTGCTCTACTCTTCTTCTTCCATGTCACACCCAAATTCCAATCCCAAACCCCACACAAACACAAAATGTTTCCTCTTCCTCCTCGCTTTCATCTTCTTCACCGCACCCTTCCTCTTCTATCTCTTCTCCACTCACAATCACAATTCACAATCATGGCTTTCTTTCTTGTCAAACATTTGCATCTGCAGCATCTCTCCATTGGAAGGCCACCCGCAAGCGTCTCCTCTTCCACCACCGCCACCGGTCTTCACTCACTCCATGGTAACAACATGTATTTGCTGTTTGTTCATCAAGAATTATTGATGACCCAGCAAGAAATGTTTTCTTGATTCATTTTGGTTGATTTTGGACATGGTTGCAGTGGTTGATGATAAAAGAAACAGATTCGGCGCAAGAGGTGATTTGTATATTACACATTATTGCAATTTACCTTCAAACTTGAAGTGGTAGAGATAAAACATTTGTGTTCTTTTTTTTTTTTTTTTTGGGACTCCTCTGTTATTGAAATGTTTTCGAAAGTGATTTAGATCGATGCTTGTGAGGTGAACTGTGTTGAAATGGAAACTTAGACTTACCAAGGGAGGACATGGGTAACACTACAATCATTATGGTCCGAAGTGGGAGAAACAAGTGTGCTATTGTCTTAATTAGGATTCTTGTTTATCAAAATTGATAATGGAAGCTTTGATATATGACTTCCGAGTCCTCTGCATTTAATGATGTGCCCTTTTTTTTACCTCCCAGTTTTTATTTATCCATTATATGATTTTAAATAAATATGAGGCTTTCTATTGTCAAAGTTTTTGACCTATCTGTTTGACATTATTTAGCTGTTGAGCTTCTTTCATAACAAAAATGATTCACTTTTAACTTGTTGATTGGGCTTATTAATTGCCTTGCTGGTTGCTTCTCTGTTTTTCTTGTTTGACATTATTTTAGTTTTGGAGCTTGTTTCTGATTATGTTGTTTGTGAGGAGGGGAAACCCTTGTCACCCGAGGCTGCACGTATACTGGTTAGTTATTTTTTATTGTTACTTGAATCATCCACTACAAGTATTATAGCATTTTTCACAATTGGAGTGAGATAACTGTTTGACTGCCATCAACCCTCTTTTGACCCATCTAGTCTTCATTTTTCTGATAGCGAGTTATAATAGCATTGGTTTTTTTGCGGAGTGGACGGAATGCGGGTGAATATCATGTTCATGAATTGTTGCTTGTGGTGTTGTTTCCACTCTAAATTTCCATTATGCTTTTCTAAATTTTTGGTCGTAGCATGCAGACAAATAATATTTGTTTAGGCATTCATAGGAAAAAAAAAAAAAAACGTAGGTAGCAAGTAATGCAAACGAACAAGTTGCTCGCGAAGATGTCAAGTTCATGTAGTAAACTAAAGTTTTGTGAAAAAATAGGCAAAATTGTAAGTTAATGACTCTCATCTCAATTTAATTGAAAACAAACTTAATGTAGAAGAGAGTGGTTTTTGGGCTGTAATTAAGAGTGACAAGTGGCTAGAAAATTTGGTGCTCTCAAATCACGTATCCTCATGATCATGCGTTATTGCTTTATGACATGTGCATAAATTTAGAACATTGCATCAAATTTTTAATAATTTTATTGTTTGATGAAATGTAGCAATTCAAATTTTTACCATTTTATTACCGCTTAATTTAATTGTTGATATTAGTCATCTAAACCTTATTGCTGAAATATATATTTGTTATCTAATAAATATATTATATGTGATGAAATTTTCTTAATTCATATCGTTATTTTTTTTATTTTCTTAATAAATAATAAAATAATAATTTATTTATTATATTTTATTACCTAATATATTATTTTATTATTATAATAACAAGTAGTTATTTTTTAAATTATTCTCTATATCTAATACATTATTTTATTATTTATAGTTATAAATGATTATTTTTGTAATTATTTGTGTTCCTTTAAGACTTTGTGTAAAGATTGAAAATTTTTTTATACGATCAAAATTAAAAATTAAAAACTAAATGATGGAATATATTCTTTTTGAGACTTTTTTTTTTTTTATTTTGTAATGATTTCACATATTGAGGGTGATGCAAGTTGTAACAATTAAATTATCTATTGTGACTATTTTTATATGGTGGTGTTGTTTCATGTTTTTTTTTTTGCTTATGTGGTTTAGCCATTATATTGGTTGTTTGGACATTTCTGTGTGGAGATATATGTGTTATTTATAACCTATTTTTAAATCCTTAATTCATTATCTACAAGCTTTTATAATCTTGTGTTTTTTGCCATAAAATTCTTCAATTTTATTTTATGTTAGATGTATTCATGATGATATTTATGATTATATGTAATTTTGAACTTTTGAAGTGCTGAAATGGAGTTGGGGATAATATGTACCTGCATGGTTATGGATTATGTGCTTTAAATCTTTTTGCGAATTGTTAATCATTAGGTAGAGATTGAAACATCTAAGTTAAAAGTGTTCGAGTTTTGACTTTGAAGGTTTGAAGGGTAACCTACTCCACATCAGGTTCAATTATATATATTTTTTATTTTCATAAACAAACATGATTTTTTGCCTATTATTTTTTTTCCATAGCATTTATGTTTATTTAACATGTGGTTGAGCCTTGAGATAATATTCACACACACACTTCTCATAGAATAGACACACACAAAACTTACATAAACACATGCATACCCAAACAACAAACACACGGTCAACAAACTTACGAACAACTATAACGTGCACACACAAATAGTACACAAAACAACAAACTTATGTACATCATACACATACAACACACACACAAACAACTTACATAAACACATACATACACAAACAACGAATACCCAGTCAACAAACTTACGAACAACTCCAACAGGCACACAAATAGTACACAAACAATAAACTCATGTACATCATATACATACAACAAGCACACACAAATAGTACACAAACAATAAACTCATGTACATCATACACATACAACTGGCACACATACAACTTACATAAACACACACAACATACAACCTGATGTACATACAACCTTCACACATAAAAACTTAGAGAGGGAAGGAACAATTTAATTTAAATATCTAACCTTTCCTTGTGTTTGGAAAACAAGGTTTTCTTCTCTTATATCATGCAGGTGCACCTTGGATCCAAAGGAAACAAGGATAATTGAAGATACTTGAAGACTTGATCATTATTGTAATAAATTAGAATAGATAAAATTTGAATTTTACCATTGTAAAGTTTTTTAGAATTTGGTTGTAGTAGGTTAAAAATTCTTGTAAATCTTAGATGCTTGTAAGTAGGTTTGCTTACTTTGTAATTTTTCTTGTTGCAATTTCTATGTAAAGTAAGACTTGTGGACTTATACTAACTTGGTGTAGGATACTCACCAAGTGTGTGGAGTGTATGGCTTGTGCATGATTAGAGACATAAAGGGGTGTTAGGTGTTGACTAAGGGTTTAGAAATTAGTAGCACTAACTTGTGTTTCTATTTTGTTTTGTGAGGTTGAAGGGAGCCCAGGTATGTTTTTTAACTTTTCTCTTTAGGTGTTTATTACTTTCTTTAAATATTGTGGATATTAAGGACTTTGAGACTTTACTCTTGCGTGTTTGAATATCTCTAAATATATGTGTGGAGAGGTTTACTTTGCAATTATGAGTGATCACGCCATGTGTGGAGTAATGCACAATTCATGTTTTCCTTTTTCCCTTGTATTAAATTGGATCTTGTGGATTACCTTTGAGGAATCTACTTTGTATAAGTTTGGGATTCCTTTTGTTTGTAGCTTGTTTACACTTTGGATTGGGCAAAACCAAGCTCACATTTGAGTGTGGTTATGGGTATGTGTGTTTGTATGTTTTTTTTTAATATGTGTGTATGTGGTTTAAGTGTGTGTTTGTTGTGTGTGTATTTTTTGTTTATGCTATAATGTTTTTTTTTTTGTATTTGTTTGTTATTTATGTATGTTTGATGTGTGTATATAGTCTTTTAGTGTGTTACTTTTTTTGTGTTTTATGTATGTTATTTGAATTATGCATATGTGTAGAGTGTGAGCGCACATGGTTGTGCGTGCACTTGTTATACATTGGTGTCTATGGTTGTTGTTTTTGTGTTTATTGTTTGTGCACATGGTTGTTTTGTGGTATTATTGTGTTCGTATGTTTTTTTTTTTTTAGATATTGTTTGAGTGTGTCTTTATATATGTTGATTAGGTATGTATGCTTTTATTTTTTTGTTAATAGGTATGTATGTGGTTTAAGTGTGTGCATGTTTTTTGTATGTTTTCCTTTTATTACTAAGTGTCTGTGCATCTGTTGCTTATGTTGTAAATTTATTTTTTACACATGTTGTGTGTATTACTTGTTTGTGTATTTTGTGTGTACGTTATTTGAGTGTGAGCATGTGTGGAGTATGTTGTTACTGATTGTGTATATTTGTTGTTGTTGCTATTTGTGTTTATTTTTTTATGACTAAGTAAATATGTTGTGCATGCGTGGTTTTTTTTTTGGGTTTGGTGTTTATATATGTTGTTTGTGTATGTGTATTTGTTAATTGTGTGTTTATTATGTGTGTTATTTAAAAGTGTTTGTATATGTATTTTTATTGTCTATGGTCTATTTTTTGTGTTATTTTTTATGATTGTGTATATATGTGTCGGGTGTTTGTGAGTGTTTCTATGTTGATTGTGTTTGTTTGCCTGTGTTTGCTATGTGTGTATGTTGTGTTCTTTCTATGTATATTGTGTACAAGTGTATGCATGTTAAATGTGAGTGTTTGTTGTGTGCGTAAGATTTTTGTTTGTGTTCTTGTCTATTGTTTGTAAGTGTATTTTTTTGATTTATTGGTTGAGAATAAATTGGTTTTATGTTTATGTTATTTGAATGTTTGTGCATGTATTTACTTGCATGTGTTTACTTGTTTTGTGTTTTTTGTGTTGTACGCTTGAATGTCTATATATGTTGTTTGTTTGTGTATTTGTTAATTATGTGCTTGTTATGTGTGTTGTTTAAAAGTATTTGTGTATGCATTTGTTGTCTAAGCTCTACTTCTTTATGTTGTTTTTTATAATTATGTGTATATGTGTTCGGTGTTTGTGTGTTTCTCTTTTGTGCTTGTTTGCCTGAATTCTTTGTGCATGTATTTTGTATGCTCTTTATTTGTATGTTATATACAAGTGTATGCCTGTTAAATGCGTATATATAATCATTGTATGTGTGTTGTGTTTGTACATTTGTGTTGTGTATGCTTCAATTGTGTGTGTGCTTGTTGTATATAAGTGTTTGTTGTGTGTGTATTTTTTTGTTCGTGTTCTTGTCCATTTTTTGTAAGTATATTTTTTTCTATTTGTTGTACGTTTATCGCTTGTGTGTTTGTTGTGTTTGTGCGTGTATTTTGTATGCTCGTTGTTTGTATGTTACATACAAGTGTATGCCTATTAAATGCGTATATATATAATTAAGTGTATTTTAGCTTTATCACTAAACGTGTATGCATCTATTACTTATGTTGTAAAATTATATTTTTGTTTATGTTGTGTGTGTTACTTGTTTGCGTACTTTTTGTGTACGTTATTTGAATGTGTGAATGTGTGGAGTATGTTGTTAGTGATTATGTATATTTGTTACTGTTTGTGTTTGTTTTTTATGACTAAGTATGTGTTTTGTGTGTATGTTTGTATTCTTGGGCAGGTGTTTGTTTGTGTTTTTTGTATGGTGTTTGAATGTCTATATATGTTTTTTCTTTGTGTTTCTTCATTGTTTGCATTGGTTTACTTGTGTTCATTGTATATGTGTGTATTTTGTATGCTCTTTGTTTGTATGTTATACACAAATGTATGCTTGTTGAATGTGTATATATAATCATTGTATGTGTATTGTGTTTTTATAGTTGTGTTTGGATTTTTTTTTTTTGTGTTGTGTATGCTTCAATTGTGAGTGCTTATTGTATATTAGCATTTGTTGTATGTGTAGGTATGATTTTTGTTTGTGTTCTTATCCATTGTTTGTAAGTATTCAGGACTAGGATTAGTACTAGGATCAAGTCTAGTAGTAGGACCAAGATTAGGATCAGTACTAGGACCAGGACCAGTAGTAAGATCAGGACCAACATCACTATTGGGACCAAGACCACGATTAGTACTACTACCAGGACCAGGATCAATCTTGGGACCAAGATTAGTACTAGGACTAGGACCTGGATAAGTAACCAGTCTAGGTTTAAGAGTAGAAGGAGGACCAAGATCAGTACTAGGACCAGGTTTGGGACCAATAGTAGGTCCAGGACCAAGATCAATATTAGGACATGGACTAGGATTAGTAGTACAACTAGGACCAGTAGTAGGACTAGAACTAGGATCATTATTGGGACTAAGGCCAGTAGTAGCACTAGGACGAGCACCAGGACTAGTATTAGCACTAGGACCAGGATCGATATTGGTACCAGGACTAGTAGTAGGACAAGGATAAGTACTAGGATCAGGAGTAAGACCAGAACCAAGGTTACTATTGGGAGTAGGACAAGTAGTACCACTAAGACTAGCATCAATACTGGGACCAAGACCAATAGTAGGACCAGAACTTTGATCAGTACTGGGACCAACAACAGTAGTAGCACCAGGATCGATATTAGAACCAGGTCCAGTAGTAAGACTAGGCCTAGGTAAAATAGTAGGAACAGGACCAGGTCCAGTAGTAGGATGAGCACCAGGACCAATGGTAGCAACACAAATAGTATTAATACGGGCATCAGGACCAGCAATAGAACCATGACCAGGATCAGTCCTAAGATCAGGATCAGTAATTAGACGAGCACTAGGATAAGTACTCGGAACAATACCAGTAGTATTTATCCTGGTCCTGGTGCTACTATTGGTCTTGGTCCTGGTCCTACTAGTAATCCTGGTGGTAGTACTAGTCCTGCTCCTTATACTACTACTAATCCTGGTCCACATATTGATCCTGGTTTTGGTGCCACTATTGGTCCTGGTCATAGTACTTATCTTGGTCCTAGTTCAACTACTAGACCAAGTCCTGGTACTGACCATGGTCTTGGTCCTACTACTGGACCTTTTGCAATTACAAATCCTGGTCTTAGTCCTACTATTGGATATGGTGCAGTTACTGATCCTAGTCTTAGTCCTACTAATTGTCTTGGTTCTAGTACTTAACCTAATCCAGATCCTACCACCCCAAAACAATTCCTAGTCCTCGTGCTACTATTGGTCCTAGTCTTAGTATTTGAATTTTGTGCATGTCTATTGCTTGTGCATGTGTTTGTTTGTGTTTTTTGTGTTGTACGTTTGAAGGTCTATATATGTTGTTTGTATGTGCAATTTCTAATTGTGTGCTTGTTAGATGTGTTGTTTAAAAGTATTTGTGTATGCATTTGTTGTCTGAGCTCCACTTCTTTATGATTTTTTATGATTATGGGCATATGTGTTAGGCGTTTGTGTGTTTCTTTGTTGTTTGTGCTTGTTTGCTTGCATTCTTTGTGTGTGTATTTTGTATGCTCTTTTTGTGTATGTTATATATAAGTGTATGCTTGTTAAATGCGTGTATATAATTATTGTACGTGTGTTTTGTATGCTTCAATTTTGTGTGTGCCTTTTTTTTTTATGAATGTTTGTTGTATGTGTGTATTTTTTCTATTTGTGTTCTTTTCGATTGTATGTAAGTATATTTTTTGTTTCTCTTTGTTGGTTGAAAATAAATTTGTTGTACGTTTATCACTTGTATGGGTTTGTTATGTTGTTCGTGTGTGGTGGTTGTTTGTATAAAAGTGATGGTTATTTGTATGTGTGTGTTATGTTCTTGTCTATGTTGTATATATTGTTTGTAATTTGTATCGTGTGATACATGTGTATGTTTTATTTAGATATGTTTTCTTTGGAGTGATGTTTCATGTGTCTGTGTGGTTTAAGTGTGTGCATGTATGTAATTTGAGTATGTGTGTTTGTTGTGTTACTCTTTGTGTGTGTATTAAACTTGTTTGTGTGTCTCTATGTGTATATTTAACTTGTTTGTGTGTTTGTTCTGTGAGCTCATAGTTGTTGTGTGCTAGTGTGGAAGTAGTGTTGTGTTTATATTATTTTTTTGGTTTACGAGTTATGGTTAAGTGTGTGTATGTTTGTTGCGTGTTTTTATTTTAGGACTAAGTGTGTATGCATTTGTTGCTTATGTTGAAATTCTTTTGTGTTGTGTGTTACTTTTTTGCGTACTCTGGGTGTATATTTGTTACTGCTTGTATTTTGTTTTTTATGACTAAGTGTGTGTGTTGTGTGTTGATAGTTCTTTTGTGTATTGGTTTTGTGTTGTATGTGTGATTTATGTTTTCGTGTATTTGGTTATGTTCATTATGTGTGAGTATGATTGGATTTTTCTTATGCATATATTTTTTTGTATGGATTGTTTGTTTTTTTTTTTTTAGAGTGTGCTCTTTGTCGATGTATTTGTGTATAGACTTGTTGCTGTGTGTATTTTATGTTTATGTGTTTATTGTTTTTTCAAATAAATGTGTATTTGTTAATTGTGTGTTTGTTTTGTGTGTTATTTAGAAGTGTTTATATATGTATTTTTATTATGTGTTAGGTATTTGTGTGTTTCTTTGTTGTTTTTGTTTGTTTTCCCATGTTCTTCGTGTGCATGTGTGTGTATGTGGTGTGTTCTTCGTATATATATTGTACACGAGCGTATGCATGTTGAATGTGAGTTTTTGTTGTATGTGTATGTATGACTTTTGTTTGTATTATTATATATTGTTTGTAAGGGAATTTTTTTAGGTGTTTGTTGGTTGAAAATAATTTTTAGTACGCTTATGTTATTTCAATGTTTGTGCATGTGTATTGCTTGTGCATGTGTTTGTTTGTCTTCCTTCTATGGTGTGTTTGAATGTCTATAATTGTTGTTTGTATGTGTATTTGTTAATTGTGTGCTTGTTATGTGTGTTGTCAAAAAGATTTTGTGTATTCATTCATTGTCTAAGGTCCACTTCTTTATGTTGTTGTTTATGATTGTGTGTATATGTGTTGGGTGTTTGTGTGTTTCGTCATTGTTTTCATTTGTTTGCTTGCGTTCTCTCTATATGTGCCAATATTTTATGCTCTTTGTTTGTATGTTATATACAAGTGTATGCTTGTTGAATGTGTGTATATAATCATTGTACGTGTGTTGTATTTGGATTTTGTTTTGTGTTGTGTATGCTTCAATTGTGTGACTGCTTTTTGTATATTAGCGTTTGTTGTATGTGTGGGTATGATTTTTGTTTGTGTTCTTGTCCATATTTGTAAGTATCTAGGACCGGGATTAGTATTGGGACATGGTTCAGTAGTAGGACTAGGACTAGGATCAGTACTTGGACCAGGATCAGTAGTAAGATAAGGACAATGATCAGTACTAGGACCATGTCCAATATTAGGACTAGGACCAAGACTTGTAATAGCATCAAGACCAAGATCAGTAGTGGGACTAGGATCTAGATTAGTAACTGGTCTAGGTTTAAGAGTAGAAGGAGGACCAGGATCGGTACAAGGACCAGGACTAGGACCAATATTAGGTCTAGTTCCCAGGTTAGTACTAGGACATAAGCTAGGATCAGTACTATGACAAGGACTAGTACTAGGACCAGAACTAGGATCACTATTGGGATTAGGGCCTGTAGTAGCACTAGGACGAGCATGAATACTAGGACCAAGTCGAGTAGTAGGACTAGGACCAGGACCAATAGTAGCACCACAAATAAGATTAGTACTGGCATCAGGACCGGTAATAGGACCATGATCAGGATCAGTCCTAGGATTGGGATCAGTAATAAGATCAGCACCAGGATAAGTACTGGGATTAGTACTAGTAGTACTGATCCTAGTCCTGGTGTTACTATTGGTCCTGGTCCTAGTCCTACTACTAGTCCTGGTGGTAGTACTAATCCTACTCCTGGTGCTACTACTAATATCGGTCCAAGTACCAATCCTTGTTCTGGTGCTACTACTAGTCCTGGTCGAACTAACTATGGACCTAGTTCCAAGATCGACCGTGGCCTTGGTCCTGCTACTAGACCTCTTGCAATTACTAATCCTGATCTTAGTCCAACTATTGGAACTGGAGCAATTACTGCTCTTGGTGTTAGTCCAACTATTTGTCCTAGTTCTAGTGCTTAACCTAGTCAAGGACCTACCATTGGATCTGGTCCCAAAACTAATCCTAGTCCTCATCCTACTACTGGTCTTGGTCCTAGTATTGATCCTGATCATGGTGCTACTACTGGTCCTGGTCCTGGTCTTGATTCCACTATTGGACTTAGACCAACTAGCGATCTTGGTCATGGTTCTATTATTGTTCCTGGTTTATATATATATCTTGGCCCAAGTCCCTGTACTAATCCTGCTTCTTGTCCTACTACTAGTCCTTTTCGTAAAACGGATCCTTGTCTTCGTCCTAGTTCTTGACTTGGTCCTAGTACCGATCTTGGTCATTGTCCTACTACTAGTCTTGGTCCTGGTCCTACTATTAGACCTAGTCCCTGTACTAATTCTGGTCTTGGTCCTACTATGGATCATGGACCTGTACCCATTATTAATCTCGATGCCAGGAGTGATCCTGGTGTTGGTCCTACTATTGGTAACAATTATCCTTTCCCTTGTCTTAGTACTAATCCTCATCCTAGTCTTGGACTTGCTATTGGACCTTATTCCAGTATTGATCCTACTCCTTGTCCTATTACCGGTCCTGGTCCCCGTATTAATCATGGTTATGGTCTTGGTGCTATTATTGGTCCTGGTCCTAATTCTACTACTAGTCTTGGTGGTAGTATTAATCCTACTCCTGGTGCTACTACTAATCTTCGTCTTGGTCCTACTTCCGGACCTCTTGCAATTAGTGATCCTTGTCTTAGTCCTACTATTGGATTTGGTTCTAGTACTTAACTTGGTTCAGGTCCTACCATTAGATCTAGTCCCAAAACTAATCCTAGTCCTCGTGCTACTACTGTTCCTGGTCCTAGTATTGATCCTAGTCCTGGTCTTAGTATTTGAATTTTGTGCATGTCTATTGCTTGTGCATGTGTTTGTTTGTGTTTTTTGTGTTGTACGTTTGAATGTCTATATATGTTGTTTGTGTATGCATTTGATGTCTGAGATGCACTTTTTTATGTTTTTTTATGATTATGTGCATATGTGTTAGGTGTTTGTGTGTTTCTTTGTTGTTGGTGCTTGTTTGCTTGCATTCTTTGTGTGTGTATTTTGTATGCTCTTTTTTTTATATGTTATATATAAGTGTATGCTTGTTAAATGCGTGTATATAATTATTGTATGTGTGTTTTGTATGCTTCAATTTTGTGTGTGCTTATTTTATATGAATGTTTTTTGTATGTGTATGTTTTCTGTTTGTTTTCTTTTCCATTGTTTGAAAGTATATTTTTTGTTTCTCATTGTTGGTTGAAAATAAATTTGTTGTACGTTTATCACTTGTATGTGTTTGTTATGTTGTTCGTGTGTGGTGGTTGTTTGTATAAAATTGATGGTTATTTGTATGTGTATGTTATGTTCTTGTCTATGTTGTATATATTGTTTGTAATTTGTATCGTGTGATACATGTGTATGTTTTGTTTAGATATGTTTGCTTAGGAATGATGTTTCGTGTGTCTATGTGGTTTAAGTGCGTCTATGTGTATATTTAACTTGTTTGTGTGTTTGTTCTATGAGCTCATGGTTGTTGTGTGCTAGTGTGGAAGTAGTGTTGTGTTTATATTATTCTTTTGGTTTACGAGTTAGGGTTAAGTGTGTTTATGTTTGTTGTGTGTTTTTATTTTAGGACTAAGTGTGTATGCATTTGTTGCTTATGTTGAAATTCTTTTGTGTTTTGTTACTTTTTTGCGTACTCTGTTTGTATGTTATTTCAAAGTATGCATGTGTGTAGTATGTTTTTTAATGATTATGTATATTTGTTATTGCTTGTGTTTGTTTTTTATGACTAAGCGTGTATGTTGTGTGTTGGTAGTTCTTTTGTGTATTGGTTTTGTGTTGTATGTGTGATTTATGTTTCCGTGTATTTGCTTATGTTCATTATGTGTGAGTATGTTTGGATTTTTCTTATGCATATATTTTTTTGTATGGATTGTTGTTGTTTCTTATTTTCAGGAGTGTGTTCTTTGTCGATGTATTTGTGTATAGACTTGTTGTTCTGTGTATTTTATGTTTATGTGTTTATTGTTTTTTCAAATAGATGTGTATTTTTTAATTATGTGTTTGTTTTGTGTGTTATTTAGAAGTGTTTGTATATGTATTTTTATTGTGTGTGGTCTATTTCTTTATATCATTTTTTATGATTATGTGTATATGTGTTAGGTGTTTAGGTGTTTCTTTGTTGTTTAGGTTCGTTTTCCCATGTTCTTCGTGTGCATGTGTGTGTATGTGGTGTGTTCTTTGTATATATATTGTACACGAGCGTATGCATGTTGAATGTGAGTTTTTGTTCTATCTGTGTGTATGAATTTTGTTTGTATTATTATCTATTATTTGTAAGTGAATTTTTTTAGGTGTTTGTTGGTTGAAAATAATTTTTTAGTACGCTTATGTTATTTCAATGTTTGTGCATGTGTATTGCTTGTGCATGCGTTTGTTTGTCTTCTTTCTATGGTGTATTTGAATGTCTATATTTGTTGTTTGTATGTGTATTTGTTAATTGTGTGCTTGTTATGTATGTTGTCAAAAAGATTTTGTATATTCATTCATTGTCTAAGGTCAACTTCTTTATGTTGTTGTTTATGATTGTGTGTATATGTGTTGGGTGTTTGTGTGTTTCTTCATTGTTTGCGCTTGTTTTCTTGCGTTCTTTCTATATGTGCAAATATTTTATGCTCTTTGCCTGTATGTTATATACAAGTGTATGCTTGTTGAATGCATGTATATAATCATTGTTCGTGTGTTGTATTTGGATTTTGTTTTGTGTTGTGTATGCTTCCATTGTGTGACTGCTTGTGGAATATTCGTTTGTTGTATGTGTGGGTATGATTTTTATTTCAGTTCTTGTCCATTGTTTGTCTGTATCTAGGACCGGGATTAGTATTGGGACATGGTTTAGTAGTAGGACTAGGACCAGGATCAGTACTTGGACTAGGACCAGTAGTAAGATCAGGACAAAGATCAATACGGGGACCATGTCCAGTACTAGGACTAGGACCAAGACTTGTAATAGCAACAAGACCAAGCTCAGTAGTGGGACTAAGATCTAGATCAGTAATTGGTCTAGGTCAAAGAGTAGAAGGAGGACCAGGATTGGTACTAGGACCAGGACTAGGACCAATATTAGGTCTAGTTCCCAGATTAGTACTAGGACATAGACTAGGATCAGTACTATGACAAAGACCAGTACTAGGACCAGAACCAGGATCACTTTTGGGATTAGGGCCTGTAGTAGCACTAGGACGAGCATGAATACTAGGACCAAGTCGAGTAGTAGGACCAGGATTAGGACCAATAGTAGCACCACGAATAAGATCAGTACTGGCATCAGGATAAGTACTGGGATTAGTACTAGTAGTACTGATCCTGGTCCAGTTGCTACTATTGGTCCTGGTCCTAGTCCTACTACTAGTCTTGGTGGTAGTACTGATCCAACCCTTGGTGCTACTACTAATCTTGGTCCACGTACCAATCCTTTTTCTAGTGCTACTACTAGTCCTTGTCCTAGTACTTATCTTGGTCCTGGTCCAACTTACTAGTTCCAAGAAACCGTGTTCGTGGTCCTGCTACTAGACCTCTTGCAATTACTAATCCTGATCTTAGTCCTACTATTGGATCTGGAGCAATTACTAACCTTGGTGTTAGTCCAACTATTTGCCCTGGTTCTAGTACTTAACTTGGTCAAGAACCTACCATTGGATCTGGTCCCAAAACTAATCCTAGTCCTCATCCTACTACTGGTCTTGGTCCTAGTATTGATCTTGATCATGGTGCTATTACTGGTCCTGGTCCTGGTCTTGATTCTATTATTGGACTTAGACCAATTAGCGATCTTGGTCATGGTTCTATTATTGTTCCTGGTTGATATATATATCTTGGCCAAAGTCCCTGTACTAATCCTGCTTCTTGTCCTACTACTAGTCCTTTTTCCCAAAACGGATCCTTGTCTTCATCCTACTTCTTGACTCGATCCTAGTACCGATCTTGGTCATTGTCCTACTACTAGTCTTGGTCCTGGTCCTACTATTGGACCTAGTCCCTGTACTAATTCTGGTCTTGGTCCAACTATGGATCATGGACCTGTACCCATTATTAATCTCGATGCCAGGAGTGATCCTGGTCTTGGTCCTGCTACTTGTAACAATTATCCTTGCCCTTGTCTTGGACTTGCTATTGGACCTTATTCCAGTATTGATCCTACTCCTCGTCCTATTACTGGTCCTGGTCCCCGTATTAATCATGGTTATGGTCTTGGTGCTACTAATGGTCCTAGTCCTAATCCTACTACTAGTCTTGGTGGTAGTATTAATCCTACTCCTGGTGCTACTACTAATCTTCGTCTTGGTCCTACATCTGGACCTCTTGCAATTACCGATCCTTGTCTTATTCCTACTATTGGATTTGCTTCTAGTACTTAACCTGGTTCAGGTCCTACCATTAGATCTAGTCCCAAAACTAATCCTAGTCCTCTTCCCTACTACTGCCCTGGTCCTAGTATTGATCCTTGTCCTGCTCCTGGTCCTGATTAGGTATGTATGCTTTTATTTTTTTGTTAATAGGTGTGTATGTGGTTTAAGTGTGTGCATGTTTGTTGTAAGTTTTCCTTTTATTACTAAGTGTCAGCGCATCTGTTGCTTATGTTGTAAATTAATTTTTTTATGCATGTTGTGTGTGTTAATTGTTTGTGTATTTTGTGTGTATGTTATTTGAATGTGAGCATGTGTGAAATATGTTGTTATTGATTGTGTATATTTGTTGTTGTTGTTGCTGTTTGTGTTTGTTTTTTTATAACTAAGTAAATATGTCGTGAGTGCGTGGTTTTTTTGTGGGTTTTGGTTTTAATATATGTTGTTTATGTATGTGTATTTGTTAATTGTGTATTATTTAAAAGTGTTTGTATATGTATTTTTATTGTTTGTGGTCTATTTCTTTGTGTCGTTTTTTTATGATTATGTATATATGTGTTGGATGTTTGTGTGTCTATTTGTTTGTGTTGATCTTTGTGTTTTGTTTTCCTGTGTTCGCTTTGTGTATATGTTGTGTGTTTTTTGTATGTATATTGTATACAAGTGTATGCATGTTGAATGTGAGTGTTTGTTGTGTGCGTATGATTTTTGTTTGTGTTATTGTCTATTGTTTGTAACTGTATTTTTTTTGGTTTATCGGTTGAAAATAAATTTGTTTTACGTTGATGTTATTTGAATGTTTGTGCATGTGTATTGCTTCTGTATGTGTTTTTTGTGTTGTCAGTTGAATGTCTTCATTTGTTGTTTGTTTGTGTATTTGTTAATTGTGTGCTTGTTATATGTGTTGTTTCAAAGTATTTGTGTATGCATTTATTGTCTGAGCTCCACTTCTTTATGTTGGTTTTTTATGACTAAGTGTATATGTGTTAGGTGTTTTTGTGCTTGTTTGTCTCTGTTCTTTGTGCGTGTATTTTATATGCTCTTTGTTTGTATGTTATGTACAAGTGTATGCCTCTTTAATGCGTATATATAATTATTGTAGTGTTTTGTGTTTGTACATTTGTGTTGTGTATGCTTTAATTGTGTATGTGCTTGTTGTATATGAGTGTTTGTTGTGTGTGTATTTTTTTGTTTGTGTTCTTGTCTTTTTTTTGTAAGTATATGTTTTGTTTCTATTTGTTGGTTGAAAATAAATTTGTTGTATGTTTATCACTTGTATGTGTTTGTTTTCTTCTTCGTGTGTGTAGGGTTGGTTATTTGTATGTGTTTGTGATGTGCTTGTGAGTGTGTATCTTGTATATATTGTTTGTAGTTTGTATCATGTGATATGTGTGTATGTTTTGTTTAGATATGTTTGTTTAGGAGTGATGCTTTTGTGTGTTTATGTTTTATTTGTGTGTGTTTATGTATGTTATTTGAGTATGTGTGTTAGTTATGTTAGTCTCTGTGTGTGTATTTAACTTGTTTGTGTGTGTCTCTATGTGTGTATTTAACTTGTTTGTGTGTTTGTTCTGTGTGCTCCTGGTTGTTGTGTGCTAGTGTGTTAGTAGTGTTTTGTTTGTATTATTTTGTTGATTTAAGGTTTAGGGTTAAGTGTATGTTTGTTGTGCGTTTTTATTTTATGACTAAGTGTGTATGCATCTATTGCTTATGTTGTAAATTTATATTTTTGTTTATGTTGTGTGTTACTTGTTTGTGTACTTTTTGTGTACGTTATTTGAATGTGTGCATGTGTGGAGTATGTTGTTAGTGATTATGTATATTTGTTACTGTTTGTGTTTGTTTTTTATGACTAGGTATGTATGTTGTGTGTGGGTAGTTTTTTTGTGTAATGTTTGTGTGTTGTGTGTGTGATTTATGTTTGGGTGTATTTGGTTGCGTTCATTATGTATTAGTATGTTTGGATTTTGCTTATGCAAATATGTTTTTTTATATGCATTGTTGTTTGATATTTTCACGAGTATGTTCTTTATCGATGTATTTGTGTATAGGCTTATTGTTATGTGTATTTTATGTTTGTGTGTTTTTTGTGTGTGTTATTTAAAAGTATGTGTGTGTGTGTGTGTGTTCTTTGTGTGTGTGTATATATATATATATATATATATATATATATATATATATATATATATATATACGATACGAGCTTATGCTTGTTGAATGTGGGTTTTTGTTGTATGTGTGTGTATGACTTTTGTTTGTGTTATTATCTATTGTTTGTAAGTGTACTTTTTTTAGGTGTTTGTTGGGTGCAAATAAATTTGTTGTACGTTTATGTTATTTGAATGTTTGTGCATGTGTATTTCTTGTGCATATGTTTGTTGGTGTTTTTTGTATGGTGTGTTTGACTACCTATATGTGTTTTTTATTTGTGTGTTTTTTCATTGTTTGCGTTTGTTTGCTTGTGTTCTTTCTATGTGTGGCTATTTTGTATGCTCTTTGTTTGTATGTTATATACAAGTATATGCTTGTTGAATGCGTGTATATAATCATTATACATGTATTGAATTTTTATAGTTATGTTTGGATTTTGTTTGGTGTTGTTTATGCTTCAATTGTGTGAGTACTTGGTTTATATTAGCGTTTGTTGTATGTGTAGGTATGATTTTTACTAGTGTTCTTATCCATTGTTTATAAGTATCCAAGACAAGGATTAGTACTGGGACCAGGTCTAGTAGTAGGACCACGATCAGTAATAAGATCAAGACCAGCATCAGTACTAGGACAAAGACCAGGATCAATACTAGTACCAGGACAAGGATCAATCCTGGGACGAAGATCAGTGCTAGGACTAGGACTAGGACCAATAGTAGGTCCAGGACCAAAAGATTAGTACTAGGACATGGATCAGGATTAGTACTATGACAAGGACAAGTTGTAGGACCAGAACCAGGATCACTATTGGGACTAAGGCCAATAGTAGCACTAGGACGAGCATTAATATTGGGACCAGGACTAGTATTAGCACTAGGACCAGGATCAATACTTGCACCAGGACCAGGATCAATACTTGCACCAAGACTGGTAGTAGGATAAGGACTAGTAGTAGGACCAGGAGAAAGACCAGAACCAGGATCACTAATAGGATTAGGACCAGTAGTAACACCAAGATCAACATCAATACTAGGGCAAAGACCAGTGGTAGGACTAGAACCAGGATCAGTACTGGGACCAACACCAATAGTAGCACCAAGATCAGTACTAGGACCAACACCAGTAGTAGCACCAGGATCGGTACTGGAACCAAGTCCAGTAGTAGGACAAGGACCAGGACCAACAGTAGCACCACGAATAGGATCAATATTGGCATCAAGATCAGTAGTAGGACCATGACCAGGATTAGTCCTAGAATCGGGATCAGTATTGAGACCAGCACTAGGATAAGTACTTGGAACAATACCAGTAATACATATCCTGGTCCTGGTGCTACTATTAGTCTTGGTCCGAGTCTTACTACTACTCCCGGTGGTAGTGTTGATCCTGCTCCTGGTGTTACTACTAATCTTGGTCCACGTACTGATCCTGGTTCTAGTGCTACTCCCGGTCCTAGTCCTAGTACTTATCTTGGTCTTGGTCCAATTACTAGACCTAGTCCTAGTACTGACTGTGGCCTTGGTCCTACTACTTGACCTTTCGCAATTGTTGATCCTTGTCTTAGTCCTACTATTGAATCTGGAGCAATTACTAATCTTGGTCTTAGTCCTACTAATTGTCCTTATTCTAGTACTTAACCTGGTCCAGGTGCTACCAACTGATGTGGTCCCAACACTATTCCTAGTCCTCATCCTACTATTAGTCTTAATCCTAGTATTGATCCTGGTTGTGGTCTTAGTATTCGAATGTTTATGCATGTCTATATCTTGTGCATAAATTTTTTGTGTTGTACGTTTGAATGTTTATATATGTTGTTTGTACGGGTATTTGTTAATTATATGCTAGTTATGTGTGTTGTTTAAAAGTATTTGTGTATGCATTTGTTGTTTGAGCTCCACTTCTTTGTTTTATTTTTTATGATTAGGTGCATATGTGTTAGGTGTTCGTGTGTTTCTTTGTTGTTTGTCCTTGTTTGTTTGCTTGCGTTCTTTGTATATGTATTTTTTATGCTCTTTGTTTGTATGTTATATACAAGTGTAGGCTTGTTAAATGCATGTATATAATTATTGTACGTGTTTTGTATGCTTTAATTATGTGTGTGTGTGTGCTTGTTGTATTTGAGTGTTTGTTGTATGTGTGTATGTTTTTTGTTTGTGTTCTTTCCCATTACTTGTAAGTATATTTTTTGTTTCTATTTGTTGGTTGAAAATAAACTTGTTGTATGCTTATCACTTGTATGTGTTTGTTGAGTTGTTCATGTGTGGTTGTTGTTTGTCTAAAAATGATGGTTATTTGTATGTGTATGTTATGTTCTTTTTAGTGTGTATGTTGTATATATTGTTTGTAATTTGTACCGTGTGATACGTGTGTATGTTTTGTTTATATATGTTTGTTTAGGAGTGATGTTTTTTTGTGTCTATGTTTTATTTGTCTGTGTGCACGTATTTTATTTTTGTATTTGTGTTTGTTGTGTTAGTCTCTATGTGTGTATTTAACTTGTTTGTGTGTTTGTCCTGTGTGCTCATGGTTGTTGTGTGCTAGTGTGTAAGTTGTGTTGTGTTTATATTTTTTTTTTTTTTGTTTACGATTTAGGGTTAAGTGTGTGTATGTTTGGTCTGTGCTTTATTTTATGACTAATTATGTATGCATTTGTTGCTTATGTTGTCAATTTAGGTTTTGTGTTTATGTTGTGTGTGTTACTTGTCTGCGTACCTTATGCATACGTTATTTGAATGTGTGCATGTATGGAGTATGTTGTTAGTGACCAAGCATATTTATTATTATTTGTTTTTGTTTTTTATGACTAAGTATGTGTGTTGTGCGTGGGCAGATTTTTAGTGTATTGGTTGTGTGTTGTGTGTGTGATATATGTTTCTGTGTATTTGGGGGTTCATTATATATGAGTATGTTTGGATTTTTCTTATGCATATATTTTTTTTGTATGGATTGCTATTTTTTATTCTCAGGAGTGTGTTTTTTATCGATGTATTTGTGTATAAGCTTGTTGTTGTGTATACTTTATGTTTATGACTTTGTTGTTTTTTCAAATATATGTGTATTTGTAAATTGTGTGTTTGCTATGTATGTTATTTATAAGTGTTTGTATATATATTTTTATTATATGTGGTCTATTTCTTTATATCATTTTCTTTTATTATATGTACATGTGTTAGGTTTTTGTGTGTTTCTTTGCTGTTTTTGTTTGTTTTTCCATGTTCTTTGTGTGTCTATATGTGGTGTGTTCTTTGTATATATATTGTATTTGAGCATATGCGTGTTGAATGTGAGTTTTTGTTGTATGCACCTATCTATTGTTTGTAATTGATTTTTTTTAGGTGTTTGTTGGTTGAAAATAGTTTTTTTGTACGCTTATGTTATTTCAATGTTTGTTCATGTGTATTGCTTGTGCATGTGTTTGATTGTCTTTTTTCTATGGTGTGTTTGAATGTCAATATTTGTTGTTTGTATGTGTATTTGTTAATTGTGTGCTTCTTATGTGTGTTCTCAAAAAGTTTTTGTGTATTCATTCGTTGTCTAAGGTCCACTTCTATATGTTGTTATTTATGATTGTGTATATATGGTAGGTGTTTGTGTGTTTCTTCATTGTTTGCGTTTGTTAGCTTGTGTTCCTTCTATATGTGGGTATTTTGTATGCTCTTTGTTTGTATGTTATAGACAAGTGTATGCTTGTTGAATTTGTGTATATAATATTTGTACAAGTGTTGTGTTTGGATTTTTTTTTTGTGTATGCTTCAATTGTGTGAGTGCTTGTTTTTTATTAGCGTTTATTGTATATGGGGGTATGATTTTTGTTTGTGTTCTTGTAAGCTATTTGTAAGTATCCAGACCGGGATTAGTACTAGGACCAGGTCTAGTAGTAGGACGGGGATTACGATCACTACTGAACCAAGACCAATAGTAAGACCAGGATAAGGATAAGTACATTGACCATGTCCAGTACTGAGACTAGGACCAGCATCAATCTAGGGACCAGACCTATAATAGGACTAAGACCAAGATCAAGAGCGGGATTAGGACCTAGATCATTAACTAGTCTAGGACTAAGAGTAGAAGGAGGACAAAGATCGGTATTAGAACCAAGATTGGGACCAATAGTAGGTCTAGGTCCAATATTAGTACTAGAACATGGATCAAGATCAAGAGAACAACCAGGACCAGTAGTAGGACTAGAACCAGGATCACTATTGGGACTAGGGCTAGTCGTAGCACTAAGACGAGCATGAATACTAGGTCTAGGAATAGTATTAGCACCAGACCAAGATCAAGTACTAGCACCGGACTAGTAGTAGGACATGGACTAATAGTAGAGAGAGGACTAGAACCAGGAGTAAGACAAGAACTAGGAACACTTTCGAGACCAAGACCAGTAATGGCACCAAAACTAGGATCAGTACTTGAGCAAGGACAATTAGTAGTACTAGGACCTAGACCAATAGTAGGACAAGAAGCAGGATCAATATTGGGACCAACACCAATTGTAGGACCAGGATTGGTACTAGAACCAGGTCCAGTAGTAAGACCAAGACCAAGTCGAGTAGTAGGACCAGGACCAGGTCTAGAAGTAAGACCAATAGTAGCACCACGAATAAGATCAGTATTGGTATCAGGACCAATAATAGGATCATGATAAGGATCAATCCCAAGATAAGGATCAGTAAATAGATGAGCACCAGGATAAGTATTGGGAACAATACCAAGAGTACTCGATCCTGGTCCTAGTGCTACTATTAGTCTTGGTCCTTGTCCTACTACTAATCTTGGTGGTAGTACTAATCCTACTCTTTATGCTACTACTAATCCTGGTCCAAGTACTGATCCTGGTTCTAGTGCTACTACTAGTCTTGGTCCTAGTACTTATCCTAGTCCTATTCCAACTACTGGACCTAGTGCTAGTATTGACCGTGGTCTTAGTCCTACTACTAGACCTCTTGCAATTACTCATCTTGGTCTTAATCCTACTATTGGATCTGGAGTAGTTACTGATCCTAGTCTTAGTCCTACTAATTGTCCTAGTTCTAGTGCTTAACCTGGTCGAGGTCTTACCATTGGATTTGGTCCCAAAAGTAATCCTAGTCCTTGTCCTACTCCTTGTCCTGGTCCTAGTATTGATCTTGGTCTTGTTGTTTGTATTTTATGTTTGTGTGTTTGTTGTTTTTTCAAATATATGTGTATTTGATAATTGTATTTGTTGTGTGTGTTGATTAAAAGTGTTTGTGTATATATTTTTATTGTCTATGGTCTATTTCTTTATATCATTGTTTATAATTATGTGTATATGTGTTAGGGGTGTGTGTGTGTGTGTGTTCCTTTGTTGTTTCTGTTTGTTTTCCTATGTTCTTTGTGTGTGTGTGTGTATGGTGTGTTCTTTGTATACAAGTGTATGTGTGTTGAATGTTAGCTTTTGTTGTATGTGCGTGTATGACTTTTGTTTGTGTTATTATCTATTGTTTGTAAGTAAATTTTTTTAGGTGTTTGTTGGTTGAAAATAAATTTATTATACGTTTATGTTATTTGAATGTTTATGCATATGTATTGCTTGTGCATGGGTTTGTTTTTCTTTTTTGTATGGTGTGTTTGAATGTCTATATGTGTTGTTTGTATGTGTATTTGTTAATTGTGTGCTAGTTATGTGTGTTGTCAAAAAGTTTTTGTGTATACATTTGTTGTCTACGGTCCACTTCTTTTTGTTTTTCTTTATGATTGTGTGTATATGTGTTAGGTGTTTGTGTGTTTCTTTGTTGTTTGCGTTTGTTGTCTTGTGTTCTTTCAATATGTGGGTATTTTGTATGCTATTTGTTTGTATGTTATATATACAAGTGTATTCTTGTTGAATGCGTGTATATAATCATTGTACGTGTGTTGTGTATGTTCAATTGTGTGAGTGCTTGTTGTATACTAGCATTTGTTGTATATGTAACATTTTTGTTTGTATTCTTGTTCATTATTTGTAAGTTTCTCCAATGATGGGAACATCAGAGAAGGTAGCAGTTGTACCATCCCAATTTTTCTATGATAAATGTTTGAGGCTACAAATAGTTTCTAGGATAAAACTAGGTGAAATTAGGAGCCAAAAGCAGAGAAATTAGGAAGTTTGGTGCAAATGACGAAAATGCCCTTGCACTTGGGCAGCTCAAATAATGAGCCAGAAAAATGGAAATACAAGTATAAGACATCTTGGAGGGATTATAAACATCATGTATAGTTAAAACTAGTGAGAAAAATTTAGAAATCTGAGAAGGGACGAAAATGCCCTTCGAAAACCTTGAAAATGACCAAAATACCCCTAGGAGCTGTACATTTTGCACAAAGCTAGATAGTTCCCATAAAAATAGCAAACGACCTTAGATTAACATGGGAACGAACCAAAAAGTCTTAGAAATATCAGAGAAACAATTTGGGAAATTTTCCAGCAATGCTGAGAAAATTACGAAAACACCCCTGGAAGGCTGGGAGGGCAGGATAAGGTGATAAGCATGCCAAGAGTGGGCCCCACACCCATGTGCACGAAATGCAACAGCTGGAAAGGTGGTGGTGAGTCACCAAAATGAAATCAACCAAGTCTTCCACAAAAAGAGAAAAGTGAATAGTAAAAAGGTTACTTTAACCATGGTTAAGACTAACTAACCTTGGTTAATTAAAAGTAAAGCATGCTTAGGTTAAATTAATCATAATTAGAGGAAATATCAGCCTAATTAACACTAATCTAAGCCTAAAAGGATAATTCCTTCAATTTTGATTTATTTTGAAAAATAGGAAAAATCTAGACAAAATTACCAAAATACCCCTAAGTGCAAAACTAATTCCACTTGGCCCATAGGAGTCCGAATTTTTTGGGACCCTTGGGACCCCATTTGCTTCAGATTTTTCAGCTTAAAAACTCATCAAAATCCTCTCCATTCTCTCCATGCTTTCCATAAGTCCAAAACACCAAAAACTTACACTTTAAGCCTAAGTCTTCATCTTTAAGACTTAAGCTATATTAACGCTATAAACACTTAAGCCCCACCACCATCCTTTGTCCACGTCCAGAGCAGACCAAAGGGGACCCAAGGAAGCCTTTAAAGCACACAAAAACACTAAGGAGGTCTTCAACAAGTAGGATCTTTCTACTTGTCTTTTTATGCTTTTAACTTGCCTTTTTATGGTGTGTTTGTTTTCTTTCTGTCGCAACCTTAATTCCGACAAGACGACGAACTTGCTAAAATTTTAAAATGAATTGTTATATGATGTGATTGTTAAAGTGGAGTCGCCACCAAATTTTTATTTAAGGGAAAAGGTTTGAAAAACCCCCGACTCAAGGAAGAGATTTAGGTTCGAGCCTGCTATGAGTGGGGAAGGTGTTAGGCACCCCACTCGCCTCGTTCAAGAACAACACCCTTAAACTGAGTGTGTGATTATTTGAAAATGATTTAATCCCTTTTATTAGAGTGGAAATAAATACTTGATGGAGGTTAGCCCGACAGACTTGATCCTGCTCCTACGTATTCCCGATGCAATGGGAAACTCAAGGCTTACGTAGTTCGGGTTTATGAAGGCTTGACCTTCGATATATTTAAAAGGAAAATGGCATCTTGAAAAGATTATCACTTTTGGAGACGGGAGTCTACACTGACTACTAAACGTTGGACAAATAGTGAACCGCCAGCCCCTATTTAGTCCATCGCATGAAGACCAAGAGTTCAAAAATAAATTTTGAAACAGAGAAAAAGATGGCTTTTATTTTTGGGAGGATCGATAGTCCACCCATGCACAAGACCCGAGGCGGCTACTTGAAGACGGGGTCTATACGACTCACTAAACGTTGGACAAAGAAGGAACCGCCACCCCCACTTAGAGTCCATTACGTGAGACCAAGAATCCAAAAAATATTTTGAAACAAAGCGAAAAAGATGGCTTTTATTTTTGGGAGGATCGACTAGTCCACTCATGCACAAGACCCGAGGCGCTACCCCACTCAGTCCATTCGGGGATGGCTTTTATTTTTGGGAGGATCGACCACTCACTAAATGTTGGACAAAGAGGAACCGCTACTAAATGTTGGACACCGCTTTAGAGTCCATTGCGTGAGACCAAGAATCCAAAAATATTTTGAAATAGGAGAAAAAGATGGCTTTTATTTTTGGAGGATCGATAGTCCACTCATGCACAAGACCCGAGAATGCCTACGACAAGACGGGTCTATACGGACTACTAAATGTTGGACAGCAGGTGAACCGCCAGCCCCCCATTTAGAGTCTATTGCGTGAGACCAAGAATCCAAAAAAATATTTTGAAAAGTTTTGTTTTTTAAAAAGGAAGAGAGAAGATTGATTCGACTATCCAAGGAATAGGGTGCTTTTAGGAAGGAAGCAACTTTATCGAAGTTTGGGGGTTTATTAGCAATTATGAAATTTTATGGATTCTATTAATGTCAGCTATGAAATTTTTGAACTTTATTTACAATTATGGAATTTTTGGAAATTTTAATTAACAATTATGGAATTTTCAGAATCTTATTAACAATTATGGGATTTTCGGAATTTTATTGGCAATTATGGAATTTTGGGAATTTTATTAACTATTATGGGATTTTCAGAATTTTATTGGCAATTATGGATTTTTGGGGTTTTATCAACAATTATGGAATTTTGAGAATTTTATTAAAAATTATTGATTTTTGGAAATTTTATTGGCATTTTATGGATTTTTAGGAATTTTATTGGCATTTTATGGATTTTTGGGAGTTTTATTGGGTAGGGGCAGGATTGGCATTTTGAAATTTGTTAAGGGACAGTATGGTAATTTTAGTGGGTAGGGGGGCAAAATGGTCTTTTTGGAAAAGTGAGGGGCAAAATGGTCTTTTTGGAAAATTGAGGGGCAAAATGGTCTTTTTAGAAAATTGAGGGGCAAAATGGTCCTTTTTGGAAAATTGAGGGTCAAAATGGTCTTTTTGGAAAATTGAGGGGCAAAATGGTGAAAAGAGCAAAATGGTCTTTTTGGAAAAGTGAGGGGTAAAATGTAATTAAGGAGGATTTGAGGGCAATTCTGATTTTGGAGGTTTTGGGGTTAAAATCGCAGCTTATGGAAGTTTTGGGGTCTGGATGTAAATATCAAGAATGCAAGGACCCGAATGTAACTATATAAAATAAAAACAAGGGTTAGAAAATAAAATAAAAGTGGCATAGGCTTAGAGGTGACTCTGGAGAGTGTGGGGCGTCAATTACAAAGGATGGAATCCTAGAGATTTTTGATGAGGATTTCCGTGGGCCCTACCGTCTAAACCTCTTTTGTTTTTTTCTTCATGGTTTAGCCTAGCCAGATTTGCTTTTGGCCTTTTCTGCTCATTTTCATAGATTTCCGCATCTCACCACGATCCCGGCGCTCCGAATCAAATCCAAAGTTAGTCGAGAAGAACGCACCGCCGATTGATCGAACGCGTGGTCCAAGCATGAATCGGCGGAGCATGACGCGTTGAATCGTACGCGGATTGAAGGAGCTTCAATTCCAAAAGCCGAGGACCGGAGGCCATGACGTCTCGCTAGCAGAGAGGATGTGTGCTCCTATTTACGAGATAAGTCCTATTGCTTCTACGATCTAGGATTCTATTTTCAAGGCCGATTTAGACCAACATGTAACCATCTTTAACTCGACATAGGCCTCTCATTGCATAATAATCAAACGCCTAATAATCCAAATTTTCACAACATATAATTTCATCTTGAGGATTTTCCACTTAACAATGCTATCATGCTACTTTTGTCAAGCATTGCACCAATTGTTACATGGATCGATTCGAAATCAACTACTCATTAGATCGATTTTGATTTAGAGATAAGAGAAGCGTATATAGACGAACCTCGCAGGAGGGATTCGAGTGCCGATGATCGTCACACGAGCCGAGCAATTGGCCGTGATTAAATCGTCGAACAAGTGAAACTTTCCGAGGATTGCAGTTAAATTTAGCAGAGCCCGAGCTTCTTTTTCTCTCTTCTCCTTTTTTTTTTCTCTTTTCAAAAAAATCCCCCCATGATTCTCGCTTCTCTCCCTTTTTATAGGGCTTCCTCTCTTTTTTATTTACTTTCTTTTCAGATTTTTTTTATTTTGTTTTTAATTTCTTTTCCAAATTTCTTATTTTTTATTTTTTAATTAATTTTTCAATTTTTATCTTTTATTTTTTGATTTCTTAATTTCTTTTTCAGATTTTTTTTGAAATTTCTTTCTTCTTTTTTCAATTTTGATTTTACTTTTTGCTTTTGAATTTTTATTTTTGCTGATTTTAAAATTTTTCCATATTTTTTCTCTTTTTCTTTATTTTCAGATTTTTAATTTCCATATTTTATTTTTTATTTAATTTTTTCAGATTTTAATTTTTCAAATTTTTCTTTTTTCGATTGTTTAATTTTTCCAGGATTGTAATTTTCTTTTAATTTTCAAAATTTGGTTTTCTTAGTTTTCTTTTTTTATTTTTTCAGAATATATTTTTAACTTTCCGAATTTAATAATTTTTCAGAATTTCTTTTAACTTTCCAAAATTTATTCTTCTTTAACTTCTCTTTAATTCTTTCTTTTTTCCAGAATTTTACTTATATATTTTTTTTTAATTTCTTTTTAATTGCCAAATTTTACTTTTCTTTAATTTCTTTTTTAATCCTTTCTTTCTTTTTTTCAGAATTTTACCTCTTTTTTTTTTTTTTAAATTTTATAATTTTGTTTTTCCTTAAATTTTTTATAATTTTATTCTTCTTTCCAGAATTTTATTTTTCTTTAAATTTCCAGAATTCTTCCTTAATTTTGATTTCCCAAGATTCAATTTTATTTTCCATTCTTTGTTTTTATTATTTGAAGAAAAGAAAAAATTTATGATTTTTCTTCTTCTCGTTTTTTGCTTTTTATTCTTTTTTTTTGTTTAATTTTTTATTTCCCTAATTCCTTCTTTACTTCCCCTCCTTTTTGGTTTTTCTCAAAATTTTTTTTTTAATTTTTCAATTAAAGTTTTTTCTTTTGTAGTTTACATTATTTAAATTAGGGTTAATTGACTTTAGTGAATTTAGAACCTCTGATTTTGAATTGGTGTTTACAATTTTCCCCTCTTTACTTATTTCTTGCCTGATAATGTGAGGGATGACTCTCTAGATTATCAGGGAGGGGAATGAGTAAAGACGTGAACACATTGCGTCCGAGGTGACTCGGGAAGCCATGGATTTGCCTGCGTGGCTTGACTAGGTTGTGGACATCACCGACGTTCGATGAGACGGTGAAACGGTGTGAGCGAATGATAGGGAGTCTTGGCGATCTTGTTTAATTGGACAAGGCGAAATGAAAAGGAGTCAACGGTTCTAATACATGGGGCCGGCATGCAGGAAGGTGAGTTGGGTGAGGCCTGACATCATAGGCCACCGATGCGGCAATTTAGCTAGGCAATGACCTGACAACTTAGTCGAGCGGGCAGGAAAATAAACTAGGTGGTGGCCCGACAACATAGGCCTGAAAACAAGAAACTAAACTAGATGGCGGCCTGACAACATAGGCCTGAAGGCAGTAAATCTAGACTAGGTGGTGGCCTGACAACATAAGCCCGAAAGTAGTAAGCTAGACTAGGTGGTGGCCTAACAACATAGGCCTTAAAGCAGTAAGTTAAACTAGGTGGCGGCCTGACAACATAGGCTTGAAAGCAAGAAACTAAACTAGGTAGCGACAATATAGGCCTGAAAGCAAAGCTAAATTAGGTGGCGGCGACACAACATAGGCCTTGGAAAGCAAACTAGACTAAGTGGGGCCCGACAACAAAGGCCCAAGAAAGCAATAAACTAGACTAGGTGGCGGCCTGACAACATAGGCCCGAGCGATAAGCTAAACTAGGTGGCGGCCGACAACATAGGCCCGAAAGAGTAAGATAAACCGGGTGGCGCCTAACGACATAGGCCTGGGGAAAAGCAAAACTAGACTAAGTGGGGGCCTGACAACATAGGCCTGAAAGCAATAAACTAGACTAGGTGGCGGCTTGACAACATAGGCCTGAAAGCAGTAAGATAAACTAGGTGGCGGCCTGACAACATAGGCCTGAAAGCAGTAAGCTAAACTAGGTGGCGGCTTGACAACATAGGCCTGAAAGCAGTAAGCTAAACTAGGTGGCGGCCTGACAACATAGGCCTGAAAGCAGTAAAAAGATGCATTGGGATGACCTAGTAGTAGGTGCTTGAGGGGGAGAACTTTACGACTTTCATGTGCAGACTCCGACTTCCCAACTTTCCTCTAGCACTGATCGTATTCTTCAGAGTGAGCTAGACTTCGTGAACTGCTTGCTTCTTTTCTCGCTTTTACCGGCACATCGTTTGCGCGCACCATTCTTTTAAAAGATAAGATTTTAATCAGTAAGAACTTACAGTTAAGGAAATTTCAACATACTCCCACTTTGAACAGCCAATAATGGTAATTGTCATTCAAAATTTAAGTGATTGCATTTTGCAATATACATTTAGAAAAAATAAAATACAGTTGCATTTGGCAGGGAAATTTCAAGATGATCAAAATGATGCAGGTTATTTCATGGTTTACTGGTTTTGGTGTCATGGTTTGGTTGAATGGGATGCCTTCGAGACTTGTTAGTGCTAGTATTGTACTTTGACGACTTCTCATGTCTGTGCCGCCAACCCGCCGAAAAACAAAATTTTTCCCCAGTTTGTTCGGCTTGCTCAAGACCGGTCTTTAGCCTCTCGTTTTACTGCGGCCGAACTCAGTCCTGTTCATCACATTTTAGAACCCCGGATATTTGCCAAGTTTGCCCCAGTATAACGACCAGATCGTCATTTGACTGCTGGTTTTCCCCAGTGTAAACGGAGATTTGCTGTCGTTCTTTTTTAGCTTTCTTAGCTAAAGGGACCGACTCCCAATGACCCCCCTTCCTTTTATCGGTGCCGCTTTGCCCCGGTTTTCGCCTAAGTCATTTTCACATATTCTTGACCGAGCGGGCTTTTTCTGCCTGACTTTCCCTAACTTTTGCCTAGGCCTCCCTAGCGGGCCTTTTTATGCTTGAATTGCCCTAACTCTTGCCTAGGCCGCCCTTGCGGGTTTTCGACCTAGCGGGCCTTCTTATGCTTGAATTGCCCTAACTTTTGCCTAGGCCGCCCTTGCGGGTTTTCGACCTAACGGGCCTTTTTATGCTTGAATTGCCCTAACTTTTGCCTAGGCCGCCCTTGCGGGTTTTAGACCTAGCGGGCCTTTTTATGCTTGAATTGCCCTAACTTTTGCCTAGGCTGCCCTTGTGGGTTTTGACCTAGCGGGCCTTTTTTGCTTGAATTGCCCTAACTTTTGCCTAGGCCACCCTTGCGGGTTTCGACCTAGCGGGCCTTTTTATGCTTGAATTGCCCTAACTTTTGCCTAGGCCGCCCTTGTGGGTTTCGACCTAGCGGGCCCCAATTTTTTTTTTTTTGCTCTAGGCATAATATTTCTTAACGGCGTCCGAATTGACAAGGTTAGGCAAGTCTTTCCCGTCCATGTTAGCCGAATCAAGGCTCCTCCGTGAGAAAGCCTCGCTTAACTATATAAGGTTCGTGTAGTTTGGAGACCACTTCCTTGTAGCGCTTTCGCATAGGCAGCAATCTTCGATCACCAAATCTCCTTCCGAACTCCCGAGGATGAACCTTCTTATCGAATGCTTTCTTCATCCTCCTTTGGTATAGTTGGCCATGGCATATCGCCAACCTTTTTTCTTTCTTCAAGCAAGTTCAATTGGTCCATCCTGCCCGAACCCATTCGGCTTCTTCCAACTTAGTATCTATCAAGACTCTCAGCGAAGGGATCTCGACTTCGATTGGGAGCACGGCTTCCATCCCATATACTAGCGAGAATGGTGTTGCCTCAGTAGATGTGCGGATAGAGGTCCTATATGCATGTAATGCATAAGGGAGCATTTCATGCCATTCTTTGTACGAGAGTACCATCTTCTCGGATGATCTTTTTGATGTTCTTATTGGCCGCTTCGACCGCTCCGTTCATCTTCTGGTCGATAGGAGAGGAGTTATGATGTTGGATCTTGAATTGGCTGCACGATTCCGACATCATTTTGTTGTTCAAGTTGGAGCCATTGTTCTGATGAGCCTCGCTAGGCACCGTATCGGCAAATCAATTCTTTCTTCACAAATCGACTACCAAATTGAGTCACACTAGCATATGAGGTAGCCTCAACCCATTTGGTGAAGTAGTCGATGGCCACCGCATGAAACGATGTCCATTGGACGCTTTGGGTTCGATTGGGCAATGATGACATCCATCCCCACATAGCGAATGGCCATGGTGATGACAACACATTCAACGACGTGGCTGGCGTGTGAATGTTATCTACATACACCTGACACTTGTGGCGTTTTTGACGTGTTTGCAATGATCTTCCATGGTCAACCAATAATATCCAGCCCGAGGATTTTTCTTGCCATGGCATGTCCATTGGCATGGGCACCAAAGGACCCTTCGTGAACTTCGTAGAATCTTGTCGGCTTCCGCTGCGTCCACACATCTGAGCAGAACCATGTCGTGATTCCTTTTGTATAGGACTTCTCCATTGAGGAAGAAACCTGCAGCCAACCTCCGTAGGGTCCTCTTGTCATTTTCAGACGCATCGGCGGGGTATTCTTTATTCTTTAAGAACTGCCGGATGTCATGATACCATGGTTTTCCATCCAGTTCCACCTCTACTGTTTGACAAAATGCCGGTCTGGAGCGATGCTGGATGTGGATGAGAGGCATATCCTCTTCTTGTCCAATTTCAAACATAGAGGACAAGGTGGCTAGGGCGTCAGCTAATTGATTATCTTCCCGCGGTATATGCGAGAAGGTGATCTCCTCAAAGTATTCTAATAGTTCCTGGAGACGGGCCTGGTACGGAACTAGCTTTGCGTCTTTGGTCTCCCATTCTCCTCTGACCTGGTGGATAACCAAGGCTGAGTCACCAAAGACCTCTAGGCGTTTCACTTTAGCTTCGATTGCGACTCGAATCCCTAAGATACAAGCTTCATACTCCGCCATATTATTCGTGCAGTCAAAGGCTAGTCGGGCGGTGATAGGTATATATTGTCTTTCTGGGGAAATCAGTACAACTCCTATACCGTGGCCCATCATGTTGGATGCACCGTCGAACAACATTGTCCATTTCTCTTCTTCTATCTTTTCTTTTTCACCAAAGATTGCCATTAGATCCTCGTCAGGGAATTTCGGCTGCATGGCCTGGTAGTCTTCTAGCGGTTGTTGGGCTAAATATTCTCATAGTGCGCCGCTGGACAGATTTTTCACGTCACATACAAGATATCATATTCGAAAAGCACCATTTGCCACTTGGCAATCCTTCCGACAATGCAGGGCTTCTCGAATATGTACTTGATCGGATCCATCCTGGATATTAGCCACGTGGTGTGACTTAGCATATACTTCCTCAGGCGATGTGCTGCCCATGCCAGAGCGCAGCAAGTTCATTCTAAGAGAGAGTATCTAGCTTCTCCGCTTGTGAACTTCTTGCTTAGGTAGTATATTTCCCGCTCCTTTCTCTCGGATTCATCGTGTTGATCGAGCACACAACCCATCGACGGTCTGTTCTCGTTAGATATAAGATCAAGGGTCTCCCGAAAGAATCGGCGGTACCAAGACCTATGGGTTCTCAAGTATGATTTGATCTTTTCAAAAGCTTCTTGGCAGTCCTCATCCCAACTCATGGGTTGATTCTTGCGCAATAGCTTAAAGATCGGCTCGCATGTAGCTGTCAACCGAAAAATGAACCGGAGATATAGTTGAGTCTTCCTAGGAAACCTCGGATCTCTTTTTTTGGTTCTTGAGCTAGCATGTCTATAATTGCACGGCTTTATTTGGGTCGACCTCAATGCCTTTCTCGTCGACAATAAAACCTAGGCAGCTTTCACTTAACCCCAAAAGTACATTTGGCCGGGTTCAACCGCACCTTGAATTTTCGAGCCTCCCAAACAACTTTTTCGGATCTCGTGAGATGGTCATCTTCCTGTCTGGGATTTGGCAATCATATCATCCACGTAGACTTCTATCTCCTTATGAATCATGTCATGGAATATTGTTACCATGGCCCTTTGATAGGTTGCTCCGGCATTTTTCAATCCAAAGGGCATGACTTTGTAACAAAAGCTGTTCCCCAGCCGTAATAAAGGTGGTCTTTTTCTCGTCAGTCTTGCCATCTTAATCTGATTGTAGCCCGAGAAACCGTCCATGAATGAAAAGTAGGAGAATTACGCAAAGTATTATCAACCAGAACATCGATGTGAGGTAGTGGGAAGTCATCCTTCGGCCGTTTGGCTCGGTTGAGATCCCCGTAGTCTACGCACATCCCACCTTGCCATCTTTCTTGGGGACCCAGACTATGTTAGCGACCCACTCGGGGTAATTTGCAATGGCAAGAAGTTTGCCACAAACCGCTTCCTTACTTCTTCCCGATCTTCGTAGACATTTCCGGTTTCATCCTTCTCGTGTTTGACTGGTGTATATCCAGCTTTCATAGGCAGGCTTGTGGCTCTACTATATAGAAGTATCTAGGCCGGCATGTCTTGATAAGACCAAGCGAAGATATCACTATAGTCTTGTAAAGTGAGATCAACCGCCGCGATTGTCTCTCGTGATGAGCGTGCCTATCTTAACCTCGTCATTTGTCTTCCTGGTCCCCAAATTTATCGAATCTATGGGCTCCTCGATGAGGTTCGGGATTACTTTAGACTCGCGCTCCACCAACCTCAACATCTCATCGGTGGGTACGTACTCGAATTCTGCTTCCTCATCTGCCGGATCGACAACACAATTGAAATCGCCTGATACAATACTAGCACTGTCGTCACACGGCGGTTTTTTGTCGGATCTGCGAGTTGGGGTGTGAAAGAAAGAATAAGATACGCATAGGGGAGCATATTAGGGAAGAGGAAGGAAGATTTTTGGAAGATGCAACTGTATTTCATTTATCAAAACAGATATATACAAAATGTTTATGCTTTGAAACAAAATTTTGGTACGACAATTAGAAAATTACATTTGAACTGAACTAAAAGTCAGAGGTAGGTCAAAAATTTCCCAATTAGTCAGTTCTTGTCCGCGCGGACAGGCAGTCACTAGATCTTCGATGTTGATTGGTCTTTCTCCATCAATGGCCGCAATCAAATCTGAACTCTCGGCTTCGCATCCTTAAGCTTTGAGAGATAGGGCACAGAGGGACCTTTCGCTCACGGGGTCTCGACATTCTGTCTTCCTCACTGGGCTCATATCCTAGCCCATATCACCGCCGGTTCTTGTTCAATGACAGAGGCTGAGACAGGCCACCATTGTTTTGCCCCAGTTTATCGCCGGGCTTGAACCCATTTTGTAACATCACCCGAGCCATCATCACGAGGGCCTTTGGGGGTGCTTTCGGTCAACCACCTCTCCCCTCCTTAATAGTGACATTGGCAACTTCCAAGGCTTGGAAGTGTGTTTCCCAAGCCTCTTCCGCCGCCTCGATGTAGGGAGGATTGGTGGGCTTATCGACCAGGTAGTCTTCCTCGAGGACGATAATCACTTATCGTCCGTAATGAATTTCAATTTTTGGTGTAGAGTGGATGGTACCGCCGCGCGAGTGAATCCAAGGCCTCCCCGAAGAAGCAACTATAAGTCGGTTGTATGTCCATGATTTGGAAAGTGGTACTGAAAATCACTGGTCCAATCTGGACTGGCAGGTCCACCTCGCCTATGACTTCTCTTCTAGATCCGTCAAAGGCCCTTACCACCGTTGAGCTCGGCCTTATGAGGATCCCCTTGTACGGCAGCTTTGATAGCGTCAGTTGAGGCATTACATTTAGTGAGGAACCATTGTCTATTAGAACCCTTGCTAGGATATGGTCCAGGCACTTAACGGATATGTGTAATGCCTTATTGTGTCCGGCTCCCTCATCCGGAATCTCCTTATCAGCAAAAGTGAGGAAGTTATTGGCAGCGATGTTGCTGGCAATCCCTTCAAATTTGTCCACCGAGATGTTGTGGACTACGTGAGCCTCGTTAAGTACCTTTAGTAGTACTTTCCTGTGGCTCGACCATCATAAGGGCGCAAAGGAGATTTTTAGCGGGCATACGATTAAAATTTGCTCAATTACACAGCGACTCGCTTTGCTCCCATAATTTTCGAGAATTCACAGCATCCTCTTCGAGACCGGCTTCTTTAATTCTTTTTCTCTGTCGTCTACTAGTTTCAGTTCGGGCCCCCAATATCGCCTCTCCACAAGGCGGTTCTCCTCTTTCTCGGTAGGGAATAGATACGACCGCTTCTGTCATACCTCCGATACGGCTATGTTCACCACATCCTGTGAGGCTCGTCTCGCCTCGAGGCCTTGGTTCCTCTTCTACTTTCCCACCAGAGACCTCCACGTCGTACTTCCAAGGCACCGCTGGTTACTTTGGTATGGAAAAGGCCCTGAACCTTTATCACAACAGGTCTCATCCCTTTTGGTATTGCTGGCGGCGCTTTGCATATCGAATGACCAAAGGCGGGCGTCCCAAAAGGGATTCATTGACCATGCATACTTCCTCGTCCACCTCGACGCAGCTTCTTTTCAGCCCCGCTCCTCCGTGATTCGGTAGTGGATTATTCCCCACACTTGGTGCGTCTTTTTCAAGTTTAGCCACTTGGCATTAATTAAGTTCTGGACCCTATGTTTTGAGACGGGCATTAGTTCTCAAGTAGAGTGCCCCACCGCTCCGCATGATAATCACATTTAGCTTCCTGGATTATACCACTTCTCATGTACGGGGTTCTAGTGGCTTCATGGGGACCGGTGCTATTAGGGAGTTTTGAATTGTAGGCAAGGCGAGTCCGAATAACTCATTGGAATTGGGTCGAATTGCACCATTTTCCTCGGGTTGTTGGTTTTTTGTGGAGGTGGGTTGAAGTTGGTATTTGGTGTCCATGGTCTGGGGGGTGGTTGGAATGTAGGTTGTGGAGGAAAGGGTGATTGTTGAGGAAATGTTTGTGGAGGTGGAGTCATGTGTGGAGGGTTTGGTTGGAATGAAGTAGGTGGGTTATATGAAGGTTGGGCTGCGCTATCATATGTGGAGGTGTTTGGAACTGTGTTGGGTATGGTATTTGGTAATTGGGAGGAATGATGGTAGGTTGGTATATGGGTTGGGCCATGGCTCGCTTTCTGGTGAGGTCCGAAATATGGTGGGTTTAGCCTCTTTCTTCTTCCATGGACCATTTACCTGCTTTTTCCGTTCGTCTCAGCGCCGGCGTGTTGTGAATAATCTTTCCACGACGTAGGCCGCTCTCAATACGTTCTCCGATCAGCACCATGTCGGAGAAATTGGCGGACACACTGCCCACCATTTTGTCATAAAAAGGAGCTGGAAGGGTCTCCATGAAAGTGCTAATCATTTCACGATCCAACAGAGGTGGTTGGACTTGAGCGGCAAGTTCTCTCCACCGCTGGGCATATTCCTTAAAGGACTCGGTTTCTTTTCTTCATCATGTTTTGCGACCGAGTCCAGTCAAGAGCCATCTCCATGTTGTATTTGTATTGCCGAGGAAGGCGTCGCCAAATCCTTCCAAAGAATGATGTGTGACCTCTCTAGCCGGGTATACCAACTAGCCGCCGCTCCACCAAACTGTCCCCGAAAACAAAGGATGAGCAACTTATCGTTGTGGGAGTGTGAGGCCATTTTTCGGCAATACATGGTTAGATGACTCTTCAGGCAGGATCCCCTTTATACTTTTCAAATTCGGGGTCTTGAATTTGGGGAATGATGACGTCGGCACAAGGCAAAGGTCGAAGGATCTATCGTTCCATATCCGCCCCTTCGATGGCGCGGACCCTCTCTTTCCGAGATGTTGCCACCTCCCTCCGAGGTGGGCTTTTTTGTTCACCGGCCTTGGCCCTGGTTCATTTAACGGTTGGCGAATGTAGTGAAAGGTGCGGCATAGGGTCCCTCGGTTCTTGCAGCATGACCATAGGGGTGTGATTGGTGAGGGTTTGCGGGATGGTGGCGGCCGGCACGAGTATGTGGGGTCCCTCGGTAATGTGTTCATGTGGGTGTAATCGGGGGTTGGTGTGAGGGTGATATGTGTTTGGTCGACGGGTGTGAGGAAGGAAGGTTAGGTTTATATGTGGGGGAAGGCGAGAGGGAAGTGTTTAGGTTGTAAGGGTAGGGTGGTGGGTTTATATGTGTAGAGTATGGATGTGGTGGATAGCCTGGTGGTGTTAGTAAGGGGGAGGTATGTTGGTGGATTGAGGTGGTGAGGATGAGTGGTAGGGTTGGTGTATGGAGGCCCCGGAGGGGGATTTGGATGGTATTGGTGGGTGGTAGGTATATGGAGCGGCAATGCATTGGGGTTTTCAACAGTCATCACCCCTTGAGAACCTAGCCCGCGGGGAGGTTCGTAACCTGGTGGCATCCCATAGGGCCACTCTTGTTCAGCAACCACTTGAAGCGGCATTGAGGCAACAACAGCCCCTGATGTCTCGGTCCCCGAAGGTCCCTTTGTGCCCTTTTTCGCATTTCATCGCCTTGGCGACCTGATCCTTCAAATTTCTCGGCCACCTCGTTTCTTAGCTCCTCGTTTTGCATCTCTAGCTCACTCATGATTTTTGCCTTTGATCAAGTGCTATAAGGGGTGCTTGGTAAGTCGTAAGTCCGCAATCTTTGTTATCTTCGTAAAGTTAAATTAAGTAATTGAGTAATTTAGGAAAACAAACTTAGAGTCCAATAAATATGGGGGACCAGAATCTCGTTTGAACGTTGTTTGCCAATTGGCTGTATCTTTTGTACTTCGAGCATGAGATGGAAATTAATATGGAAACGTGTGCAGAGGTGAATGCCATTTTATTCAATCAAGAGCACGGTTCATGTTACATTTTGTTCCTCCTGCTGGGCTAATACAACATATTTTTTCATTCGTAGAATCAAATCTTTACAGAATTGAATGAAAATGTCGACTTCCAGCGGCGTGAGGAGCGGATGTAACGATGTTTCAGCCTCCTTGAGCAGCCTTGGTACTTCTTCTATTGCAGTATTTTCCAGGCTGGCCAACCTGTCGAAACACCTAGTCCAATGATCAGCCGTGTCTTTGTACCACTTGTTCTCGTCTTGGATGTCGCCGATGCCTCTTTGCCGCATGCGTATGACCTCGATGACCTTCCATTTTTCTTCGTTCACTTCATTCTGCCATGCTAGGAGTAGGCCATCGATCTGTTTCTTCATTTCTTCCACCCGTTGCAGCAGGTCATTCCTTTCCTCGACCACGTAATCCATCTCCAACTGGGTTCCGTTTTTTGCGGCTTGGAGCTGGTTCTTCTCTTCCCTGGCCGTGTGAAGTCTAGCCCTTATCTGTTGCACAGCGTTTCTCAGCTGCTGGTTTTCTTGCAGCGTGGCGTCCCTCTCTTGGACTCTCATTCCAAGCTCTTTATTAGCGGCTTGGAGGTTTAAGTGAACCCGGGCGGCGCGCTCACGCTCGCCTTTTTGTTGTTCTCGGACGCTCTAGAATAGTTCCATTCACCCGTGTTTTTCTCTTTTAATTCCGCACACTCTTGTTTGGACTTCAGAGTTCTTCTTCCAAATTCGTCATTCTTTTTTGTCACGGCCTCTAACTGTTCTTTAAGCTTCTTCACAGCCTCGTCTTCGAACACCATGGGTGAAGGTTGGCTGTCGAAAGGGACAGTGGAGGTCTGAACGGCGCTTGATCTCGTCGTACCACATCCTGACCCACTCTTTGTATTCTTCTTTGGCAGCGCAACTTCTAACTCCCAGCTCTTTCCCTTTCGCGTGACATCCTCCCAAGCTTCTCGAACTTTTCGAGACTATCTCACAAATCTCCTTCATATTTCAAGAAGAAAGGGGTCACCTTCGTCAGTCGGTGGTTTCTTGAGAGGATAGGCCACCTTTGCCCCGCATGGGATTGTAGTTGATACAACCCCTAACTCCCATGAGGCACGTTCGGGAACCCCCTTGCAAATGAGGCTTGTTCTCTGTTGCCATGATGGTTGCCATCCGATCCGCTCCTCGGTTAGGCCGGCAAAGTGGAGCCAACCATTACCATCGTTGCTCATGGGCTTTATTTGATAACGAGCAAGTCCGCCACTGGACATTGTACCTTCGTGTTCCTCATGAAGATGTGGGCGATTATCCACACGAATTAGCAAAGGGTAGACAACAAATCAACCTCGTTCTTTTCTTTTCATGGCGAAGTTCGGTGTGCGTAAACGTCCTGCCAAAGAGTAGTGGACGGGGTTTTCTCGCTTGTTCCTCCTTGCTAAAAATATGTCCACGGCATTTAGGTCCACAAAATCCTCCACACATGGGAAAAGTACCAGCCCAAAATGGTGAGAGCTAGCACATCCATGTACACGACCCACCGGTCAGCCGTTCGGCGAGATGTTGCATGTACTCCTCTAAGAACTCCCCAAGCCCTTTGACTAAGCTTTTGGTTTGGTAGTCGGCCAGTAGATCTCCGATCGTAGGCCTAGAGCTCAGCGACAACTCGGAAGGTGGAATGGTGCTCCAGAATCGATACGGCCTACTTCCTTCCAAGGGTAGATCCAAGATCTGCTCGAACTCCTCCAAGGTGGGAGCCAGTTGGAAATCTAAAAAGGTGAAGCACCGGAGGGGAGGGTCGTAGTACTGTACCATGGCTGTAAGGGCCCCTTCCTGAACCTGGACCTTCAGCAGCTTCAGTATATTACCGTATTTTTTGCAGAAGGACATCTGTTGTATGTTTGTCAGCTTGTTCCCAAACATATCCAAACTCGTGAGGTTTGCCATTTTGACCCCAATGCGTCTCCTCTTCTTCAACTGCCCGGATTCCATATTAATTTCCATCTCACCTTTTAATGACAGTTCTCGAGAATCTGTCCCCAAAAAAAAAAAGATAAAGCAAACATGTTAGACTTGAGGATGGATAAAGTTAATGCATGATGCAATCAAAGCAATAAATATGGTTGGGTTTCTTTATTTTGTCTATTTTTCTCTCTCATTATTATCTTTTCCCCTATTATTTCCTCTTTCCTCTTACTTATTTCTCTCCTTTCTTATTTGGAATTTCCTTTCTTTTTCCCCCTGTTTTTCTTCTTCTCTTTTTTTTTATCTTTTTTTTTTATATTTTTTTTATTTTTTCTTTTTCCCCCTTTCTTTTCTTCTTCTCTTTTTTTTTTTGACCTCCCTTATTGCAGTAAGTAAAGCTTACAAAATAGATGTCGGAGTAATCGGAGTGCGCCCTCCCGTATATCCTAGAGGGGTAACCCGTCCTATGGGTCTAGGGGCTTGTAATGCATGAACCTCTCAAGGTGGTTTGTACTCCTAAAGGTGTAAAGGTCACTAGAGCCATGTTCTAGTCCATAATGCTTGCCACAACAGTAGAAGTAGCCACTAGTTGCGGGGCATTATGAATAGGACGCACTCTAGCTGGGATTTTCATGATAGCCACACAGGACGTAAGCCCCAGCGTGACACCACTAGATCCCTCTAATCTTGGGCAGCCCTCGGACCCGGTATAGGCCCCACTCATGATGTAATGTAAAGCAATGCATGGAGGGCACTTTATTTAGGATACCTGCAATTGGGGAAATCGCGCAAATATGTATAATAATTTATTGTTCGTCTAACCTAGAGTTATATGGCTAACAAACGAATCATCGAAGCAAATAAAAAAATCATGCAATAAATAATCATGCACATAAACAAAGAACGGATCTAAGTTAAATTAAACACACTCAATTTGTTGGGCTTGACTCTCTGAGGTCCCCAGTGGAGTCGCCATCTGTCGCAACCTTAATTCCGACGAGACGACGAACTCGCTAAAATTTTAAAATGAATTGTTATATGATGTGATTGTTAAAGTGGAGTCACCACCAAATTTTTATTTAAGGAAAGGTTTGGAAAAACCCTAACTCAAGGAAGAGATTTAGGTTCGGAGTCGGTTACAGTGGGAAGGTGTTAGGCACTCCCACTTTGCTCCAAGAACAGGAACCCTTAAACTGAGTGTGTGATTATTTGAAAATGATTTGATCCCTTTTATTAGAGTGGAAATAAATACTTGATGGAGGTTAGCTTGACGACTTGATCCTGCTCCTACGTATTCCCCCTGCAATGGGAAACTCAAGGCTTATGTAGTTCGGTTTATGAAGGCTTGACCTTCGACATATATTTAAAAGGAAAATGGCATCTTGAAAAGATTATCACTTTTGGAAGGATTCCCCGGCCCGTCCATGCACAAGACCCGAGGCGGTTATGGCAAAGACGGGGAGTCTATACGGACTACTAAACGTTGGATAAAGGTGAACCGCCACCCCCTATTTAGAGTCCATCGCGCAAGACCAAGAGTTCAAAAAAGAAATTTTGAAACAGAAAAAGATGGCTTTTATTTTTTGGGAGGATCGATAGTCCACCCATGGCCAAGACCCGAGGCGGCTACGCGGCAAACGGGGTCTATACTGACTCAAACGTTGGGATAAAGACGGTGAACCGCCAAATTTCCCACTTAGAGTCCATTGCGTGAGACCAAGAATCCAAAAAATATTTTGAAACAAAGGCGAAAGATGGCTTTATTTTTGGGAGGATCGATAGTCCACTCATGCACAAGACCCAGGCGCTAAGACGGGGTTCAAAGACGGGGTCTATACGGACTACTAAAAAATGTTGGATACGTGAAACAGGAACCCGCCAAAAAGACTTTCACCCCACAGAGTCCATTGAGTGGAGACCAAGAATCCAAAAAAATATTTTGAAATAGGAGAAAAGATGGCTTTTATTTTGGGAGGATCGATAGTCCACTCATGCACAAGACCGAGGCGCTACGAACACGGGGTCTATACGGACTACTAAATGTTGGACGAAACAGTGAACCGCCAAAATTTCCATTTAGAGTCTATTCGTGAGACCAAGAATCCAAAAAAATATTTTGAAAAGTTTTGTTTTTAAAAAGGAAAGAGAAAGATTGATTACTATCCAAGGAATAGGGTGCTTTTAGGAAGGAAGCAACTTTATTGAAGTTTGGGGTTTATTAGCAATTATGAAATTTTATGGATTCTATTAACGGTTATGAAATTTTATGAACTTTATTTTCAATTATGGAATTTTGGAAATTTTAATTAACAATTATGGAATTTTCAGAATCTTATTAACAATTATGGGATTTTTAATTTTATTGGCAATTATGAAATTTTGGGAATTTTATTAACTATTATGGGATTTTCGAAATTTTATTGGCGAATTATGGATTTTTGGGGTTTTATCAACAATTATGGAATTTTGAGAATTTTATTAAAAATTATTGATTTTGGAAATTTTATTGGCATTTTATGGATTTTTAGGAATTTTATTGGCATTTTATGGATTTTTGGGAGTTTTATTGGGTAGGCGATTGGCATTTTGAAATTTGTTAAGGACAAAGATGGTAATTTTAGTAGGTAGGGGGCAAAATGGTCTTTTTGGAAAAGTGAGGGGCAAAATGGTCTTTTTGGAAAAGTGAGGGGCAAAATGGTCTTTTTGAAAAATTGAGGGGCAAAATGGTCTTTTTGAAAAAGTGAGGGGCAAAATGGTCTTTTTGGAAAAATTGAGGGGCAAAATGGTCTTTTTGGAAAAGTGAGGGGTAAAATGGTCTTTTTGGAAAAGTGAGGGTAAAATGTAATTAAGGAGGATTTGAGGGCAATTTTGATTTTGGAGGTTTTGGGGTTAAAATCGCAGTTATGGAAGTTTTGGGGTCTGGATGTAAATATCAAGAATGCAAGGACCCGAATGTAACTATATAAAATAAAAACAAGGGTTAGAAAATAAAATAAAAGTGGCATAGGCTTAGAGGTGACTCTGGAGAGTGTGGGGCATAAATTACAAAGGATGGAATCCTAAAGATTTTGATGAGGATTTCCATGTGGCCCCACCGTCTAAACCTCTTTTGTTTTTTTCTTCATGGTTTAGCCCTGCCAGATTTGCTTTTGGCCTTTCGTTCATTTTCATAGATTTCCTCGCATCTCACCACGATCCCGCGCTCCAAATCAAATCCAAAGTTAGTCGAGAGTAGAACGCACCGCCGATTGATCGAACGCGTGGTCCAAAGATGAATCGAAGAGAGCATGATGCGTCGGAATCGACGCGGATCGCGGAGCTTCAATTCCAAAAGCCGAGGACGGAGGCCATGACGTCTCGCTAGGCAAAGAGGATGTGTGCTCCTATTTACAAGATAAGTCCTATTGCTCTACGGATCTAGGATTCTATTTTCAAGGCCGATTTAGACCAACATGTAACCAACTTTAACTCGCCATAGGCCTCTCATTGCATAACAATCAAACGCCTAGTAATCCAAATTTTCACAACATATAATTTCATCTTGAGGATTTTCCACTTAATGTGCTATCATGCTACTTTTGTCAAGCATTGCACCAATTGTTACATGGATCGGATTAAATCAACTACCATTAGATCGATTTTGATTTAGAGATAAGAGAAACGTATATAGACGAACCTGCGTTGGTGAGGATTCGCGTGCCGATGATCGTCATCGCGAGCCGCAGAATTGGCCGTGATTAAATCGTCAACGGTGAAACTTTCCAGGATTGCGTAATTAAATTTAACAGCCCGAGCTTCTTTTCTTCTTCTCCTTTTTTTTCTCTTTTCAAAAAAAATCCCCCTATGATTCTCGTTCTCTTTTTTTTATCTTTTATTTTTATATTTTTTATTTTCTTTTTCCTTTTCTTATCTTCTTTTTTTTTTTAATTCAATCCAAAAGACGTTTAAGGATGAAGACGAGAAAGCCTAAGAAAAGAAAAATAATTTAAATATATCACGCTACACCATCCCACAATTATTATACAACAAAACACTTTGTTCCACGTGTTAAAAACTTTTTCATATTTATTTTTAATTATTATTTAATTTTTTAAATAATACAAATTTTTATTATTATTAAAATACATTTACAAAAACAATTATTTAATTTAATAACTAAATTAATGAGAGAAATTAAATATATAAAATTTTTAATAATAATTTTAATATATAAATAAATTTAAATTAATTTTATATTAAATATACTTTTAGTTCTTTTTTGATATTTTAAATTTTTAAATTTAGTATTTAATTTTAAAATTTATTGCTTTTTCATCTCTACTTTTGAATATAAACTATTTTAAATTTATTAAAATAACAACACTTAAGATGTATCAAATATTTACACATTAATTATAATAAGGTAAAAGTAATTTTTTAAAAATAAATTTGTTATTTCAAAATTAAAAATTTAAATCAAAATTTTATGATTCTATGATAAATAAAATTTATTTAATTCCTAATTTTCAAATTTTATATAAAAATAAAATGTACAAAATGTTATACATATATTTTTTTATATCATGAGAAGAATATAAGAAAAAAAATTAAATTTTATTTTCTTATTATAAAATTACGAATAAAAAAATTTAAAACAGAATTAATACATCACTAATTAATTTAATATACAAGTTAAACTTTCTGAGTATAAGATAAATTTTCTATGATAATAAATTTTTTATTTCATGTTCTAAAATAAAATTACTTAATTGATAATATTTTTACTTTTTAAAATACTATTTTCACTTATCCTCCTTCTTTCTTATGTTGTCATTGTTCTTCTAGTTGTTTGGGTTTCTTAAACTCTTTCTAATGGTTCAATTTTATTGAGTTTAAGTAGATTAAAAGTAGAGTTATAAACTTCTTATTTGAAGTAACGATGGTTCAACTTTTTTTCTTATCCTTCTCATTTTAGACTTTATGTTTTATATCCTCTTTTATTATTGTCGGTTGATGTTGTTGATGTATGAAAATCTTTTTGGTTCGTTAGTTTTAAACATTGGCCAAAAGTGTGATTTTTCTATTGTATTAATATCGATGTTAAATATTATAGATTTTCATGCGAGACATTTTTATTTCTATGCACATAAAACTAAGACGTGAATATGTACGGTGATCGTTTAAAAATGAAGGAGCATAGAAACGTAGTTCTAAATTCTCTGCATAGACCAAGCATTTGCATTAAATACACATGAAGGAGAAAATACAATTTAATGATATATGTCTTGTGCAATTAATGCCTAACAATTATACAAAAGAAAACACTATGTTGCACGTATTGAAAAACTTCTTTTCACATTTATTTTTAATTATTATTTAATTTTTAAATAACACTAATTTTTATTTATTATTTAATAATTTTTAAAAAATAATTATTTAATATAATAATTAAATTTATGAGAAAAATAAAAAATATATATAGTAATAATTTTAATAATATGTATGAATAAATTATTCACTAATTTTATTTTAAAATATTTTTACTACTTTTGATATTTTAAACTTTTAAATTTACTTTTAACAATTAAAATTTATTTATTTTAATTTTTTTGAAATATAAACTTTTTTTGTTTTTTTAAAATAACATACAATTAATATTATCAATATTTTACTTAATAATTAATAAGGTAAAACTAATTATTTTGAAAAACAAATAATTAATTTTATTATTTTAAAATAAAAAATTGAAATAAAAATTTTATGATTCTATAAAATAAAAATATATTTAATCCTCATTTTTAAATTTTATATTAAAATTTAAGTAATATATAAAAATAAAATGGACAAAATGTTATACATGTATGTTTATATTATGAGAAGAATATAAAAAAAAATCAAATTTTATTTGGTTATTATAAAATTACAAATAAAAAAATTTAACACAAAATTAATATATCACTAAGTCATGTAGTATACAATTAAACATTACAAAGTATAAGATAAATTTTCTATGCTAATAAATTTTTTTTCATGCTCTAAAATAAAATTACTTAAGTGATAATATTTTTTAAGACTTTTTTCACTTTGTATCCTTTATTTTTGTTGTCGTTGTACTTCTACTTGCTTGGGCTCTTTAAACTGCTTACAATTGATTCAATTTTCTTTCACCAAGAAAGGGGTTTAAGTATATTAAAGCTTCATAGTTAAAGTAACGATGGTTCTACTTTTTCTTATTTTTTATGTTTTCATTTTAGATTTTAAATTTTATATCCTCTTCTATTATTGTTTTGTTGATATATGAAAATTTAATGATATATGTCTCGGTGCACCATGCCGCAACGATTATACAAGAAAATACTATTTTGCACATATCGAAAAATATTTTCACATTTATTTTCAATTATTATTTAATTTTATGTAAAAATAATTTTATTTATTATTTAATTTCTTTAAAAATATTTATTTAATATAATAAGTAAATTTATGAGAAAAATTTAAATATAAAATATATAGTAAATAATTTTAATACATTATAAATAAATTATTAACTGATTTTATATTAAATATATTTTCAGATTATGATATTTAAACTTTTAAATTTACTTTATTATTTTAAATTTATTTATTTTAATTTATTTTCTTATATATACACTATTTTTTGTTTTTTAAAATAACATACATTTAATATGTATCAATAGTTTACACAATAATTACAATAATAATTATTTTGAAAAACAAATAATTAAATTTATTATTTTAAAATTAAAATTAAAATTAAAATTTTATTATTGTATAATAAGTAAAAATATATTCAATCCCCCGATTTTTAGATTTTATATAAAAATTTAAGTAATATATAAAAATAAAATGGACAAAATGTTAATCATGTATGTTTATATAATGAAAAGAATATAAAAATAAATTAAATTTTATTTTGTTATTATAAAATTATAAATAAAAAAATTTAACACGTAATTAATACATCACCAAGTAACCGTAATATACAAGCGTAAAAGATTACGGTATAAGATAAATTTTCTATGATAATAAATTTTTGTATTTCATGTTCTTAAAGAAAAATTAATTAAGTGATAATATTTTTTTTAAACTTTTTTTTTCACTTTTGTGTCCTTTTTTGCGGTCATTATTTTTATACTTGTTTGGGCCAAATTAAACTCTTTCGATTTTCTTTTCACCCAGATGAAGGGTTTAAAACAGATTAAAGAAAAGTTACAAGCATGGTGAAATAACGATGGTTCTACTCTTTTCTTCTCCTTGATGTTTCATTTTAGATTTTACATTTATATCCTCTTACATTATTTCTAACTTTGATGTGTGAAAATGTATTTGGATGATTAGTTTCTAATATTAGCCATAGTTTTGACTTTTTCTTTTTGCATGAATATCAATTTTAAATATTATAAATTGTCACATGAAAGTTCTTTTACTTAAAGATTGCACCATAAACTAAGGTGTAAAAAATTTGTCAATGATCGTTTAAAACCGAAGGAAAGATAGTAAACATGTCGTTCCAAATTAGCTCCACATTAAGCATTTGCTTTAAATATATAAGGACAAAGACAATTTAATGATTTATGTCTGGTGCACCATGTCATAACGATTATACAAGAAAACACTATCTTGCAAGTATTGAAACTTCTTTCACATTTATTTTTAATTATTATTTAATTTTTTAAATAAATAACACTGATGTTTATTTCTTATTTAATTACTTTTAAAAAGATATTTATTTAATATAATAATTAAATTTATGAAAAAAGTAAAAATATAAAATATAGTAATAATTTTAATATTTATTCATAAATTATTAACTGATTTAATATTAAATATATTTTATTACTTTTGATATTTTAAACTTTAAATATACTTTATCATTTTAAATTTACTTATTTTAATTTTTTTTCTTATATAAACTATTTTTTGTTTTTCAAAATAACATTAATATGTATCAATATTTTACTACATTAATTAATAAGGTAAAAATAATTATTTTGAAAAACAAATAATTAAGTTTATTATTTTAAAATTAAAAATTTAAATGAAAATTTTATGATTCTATAATAAATAAAATATATTTAATCCCCCATTTTTATATTTTATATTAAACTTTAAGTAATATATAAAAATAAAGTGGACAAAATGTTATACATATATGTTTATATAATGAGAACAATATAAGAAAAAATATCAAATTATATTTTCTTATTATAAAATTACAAATAAGAAAATTTAACACAAAATTAATATATCACCAAGTAATTTTAATATACAAGTTAAACATTACAAAATATAAGATAAATTTTCTATAATAATAAATTTTTTATTTTATGTTCTAAAATAAAATTACTTAAGTGATAATATCTTCTTTAAGACTTTTTGTTTTACTTGTGTCATTTTTTTGTTGTTGTTTTTATACTTGTTTGGATTCTTTAAACTCTTCCCGATTATATTCAATTTTCTTTCATCGGTGAGAGAGTTTAAGTAGATTAAAGTGAGTCATAAACTTTATAGCAGAACTAACATGATTCTACTTTTCTTTTCCTTCATGTTTTTCATTTTAGATTTTACATTTTATATCCTTTTCTATTATTTGATGTTCATGTGTGAAAATTTATTTGGTTGATTAGTTTTACATTAACCATACTCTTGACTCTTCTTATGCATGAATATCAATGTTAAATATTATAGATTGTTACATTAGAGTTTCTTATTTCCCTGCACCATAAATTAGATGTAAAGATGTCTAATGATCGTTTAAGATCGAAGAAGCACGGGAAACATAGTTCCAAATTAGCTCATATTAAATATACGAAGGAGAAAGACAATTTAATGATATATGTGCAGTGCACCATCCTACAATTATACAAGAAAACACTATCTTATACATATTGAAAAAACTTTCACATTTATTTTCAATTATATTTAATTTTAGATAACACTAATTTTTAATTATTATTTAATTACTTTTTAAAAAAATATTTATTTATTATAATAAGTAAATTTATGAGAAAAATTAAAAAATTTAAAATATATAGAATAATTTTAATATGTATAAATAAATTATTAACTGATTTATATTAAAAATATTTTTAGTGCTTTTGATATTTTAAACTTTTAAATTTACTCTATCATTTTAAATTTCCTTATTTTTATATCTTTTCTTATATATAAAGTATTTTTTGTTTTTAAAATAACATACACTTAATATGTATTAATATTTTACACATTAATTACAATAAGGTAAAAATAATTATTTTGAAAAAAAAATTAAATTTATTATTTTAAAATTACAAATTTAAATGAAAATTGTATGATTCTATAATAAATAAAAATATATTTAATCCCTTCATTTTTAAATTTTATATAAAAATTTAAGTAATATATAAAAAGTAAAGTGGACAAAAATGTTATACATGTATTTTTATGTCATCGAAGAAAAGAAGAAAAAAAATTAAATTATAGTTTCTTATTATAGAATTACCGATAAAAAATTTAACACAGAATTAAGACATCAAAATTAATTTAAAATACAAGTTAAACTTTAAAGTATCATAACTATGATAATAAATTTTGTATTTTATGTTCTAAAATAAAATTAATTAAGTGATAATATTTTTTTTAAGGTTTTTTTTCACTTTTATCCTTTTTTATCGTTGTTTTTATACTTGTTTGGGCTCATTAAACTCTTAGGTCATTCAATTTTCTTTCCATTGGATGATTCTCCCTTTTCTTATCCTTAATATTTTCATCTTAGATTTTATATTTTATATACTCTTCTATTATTTGTGTTGATGTGTGAAAATGTATTTGGCTCATTATTATTTTAATATTAGCCATAGTTTTGACTTTTCTTTTGATGAATATTAATTTTAAATACTATAACTTGTCACATGATAATTTTTTTTATTTAGGTGCACCATAAACTAAGGTGTGAACTGTCTAATGATCGATTTAAAAAGGAAGGAGCACCGGAAACATAGTTCCAAACTCGCTCCATAGATAAGCATTGCTTTAAATACATGAAAGATAAAGACAGTTTAATGATATATGTCTGGTGCACCACGCCACAGCGATTATACCAAAACACTATCTACCACCCGTATTGAAAAATTTCTTTCACATTTATTTTTAATTATTATTTAATTTTTTTAAATAACACTAATGTCTATTTCTTATTTAATTACTTTTAAAAGGATATTTATTTAATATAATAAGTAAATTTATGAAAAAAGTAAAAATATAAAATATATAGTAATAATTTTAATATGTATAAATAAATTATTAACGAATTTAATATTAAATATATTTTATTACTTTTTGATATTTTAAACTTTTAAATATACTTTATCATTTTAAATTTACTTATTTTAATTTCCTTTCTTATATATAAACTATTTTTTATTTTTCAAAATAACACACTTAATATGTATCAATATTTTACACATTAATTACAATAGGTAAAAATAATTATTTTGAAAAACAAATAATTAAATTTATTATTAAAAATAAAAATTTAAATGAAAATTTTATGAATCTATAATAAATAAAAATATATTTAATCCTCATTTTTATATATTTTATATAAAAATTTAAGTAATATATAAAAATAAAATGCAAAAATGTTATACATGTAATTTTATGTCATCCTAAAAATATAAGAAAAAAATCAAATTATCGTTTTCTTATTATAAAATTACAAATAAAAAAATTATCTCAATTAATACATCACCAAAGTAATTTTAATATACAAGTTAAGCATTGAGAGTATAAGATAAATTTTCTATAATAATAAATTTTTGTATTTTATGATCTAAAACAAAATTACTTAAGTGATAATATTTTTTTAAGACTTGTTTGTATTACTTGTGTCATTTGTTGTTGTTAATTTTTGTACTTGTTTGAGTTCTTTAAGATCTTGGGTCATTAGATTTTATCTTCGGCGGTGAGAAGGATTTAAGTGAGATTAAAGTTGAGTTACAGAAGCTTTATGACGACCAGCCGTGAGTCTGCCTTTACTTCGTCTATGATGCTTTCATTTTAGATTTTCATTTTATCTGATGTTCATGTGTGACAAATGTATTTTGGTTCATTAGATTACTAACGTTAGCTTTATAATTTTGACTTTTCTTTTGCATGAGATAACGATGCTAAATATTATAGATTGTTACATGCAAATTTTTATTTCCACTGCACCATAAGTAAAGATGTGAAGAGATGTGAAGAGTATGTCGATGATCGATTTAAAAATCGAGAAAGCCTTGAAACATAGTTCCAAAAAAATTAGCTCCATATATCGACATTTGCTTTAAATAGAGAGACAATTTAATGATATATGTCGCGAGTTGCGCCACCACTTAGCGATTATCTGAAAGCACTTATTTTATATATATTGAAAAACTTCTTTCACATTTTATTTTCAATTATTATTTAATTTTTTACATAACACTAACTTTTAATTATTATTTGTACTTTTAAAAAAAATATTTATTTAGTATAATAAGTAAATTTATGAAAAAAATTTAAAAATTTAAAATATATAGTAATAATTTTAATATGTATAAATAAATTATTAACTGATTTTATATTAAAGATATTTTTTAGTACTTTTGATATTTTAAACTTTTAAGAAATTTACTTATTTTAATATCTTTTCTTATATATAAAAATCTTTTTTTAAATACCATACACTTAATATGTATCCATATTTTACACATTAATTCTGATAAGATAAAAATAATTATTTTTTGAAAAACAAATAAATTAAATTTAATATTTTAAAATTAAAAATTTAAATGATAATTTTTATGATTCTATAATGAATAAATATATTTAATTCCCTCATTTTTAAATTTTATATAAAAATTTAAGTAATATATAAAAGTAAAATACACGAATGTTATACATGTAATTTTGTGATCATCAAGAGAAAAAATCAGATTATGGTTTCTTATTATAGAGTTAACTTAATAAAGACATTTGACAGCAATTGAGACATCAATAATTAATTTAATATGCAAATTATGCTGCCCTTACATTAGTATAGAGATGGAATTTTCTAGTGATAATGAAATTTTTACGTATTTCGATGTTCTAAGATAGAGGTACTCAAGTGAGTAGTAATTTTATTTTTTTGAGATGCTATTTTCACTTGCCACAAGTATTATCTTGCTAGCGATTGTTGTTCTGAGTTCTTTGGGTTTACTTGAAGCTCTTACCTAGTTGTTCGATTTTTAACTTTGATCGGTGAGGATTTAGTAGAGTGAAGTGGCTTGCGAAGCTGCATGAGTTGAGATGGCGATGGATTACGCTTTTCTTATCCTTGATATTTTTCTTTTAGATTTTAAATTTTTTTTTCGTTACGTGTAAAAATGTATTTGATTCATTAGTTTCTAATATTAGCCATAAGTTTTGATTCTTTTGCATGAATATCGATGGTAAATATATAAATGAAATACTAATTTTGTTTTGCGATGAAGGAGTTTAAGTAGATTAAAGTGAATTACAAGTTTCATAGTTGAAATAATGATGGTTCTATTTCTTATTGTCGTTGATGTTTTTCTTTTAGATTTTAAACTTTTTATGTTCTTCTAGTATTGCCGTTGACATGATGTATTTGATTTATTAGTTTCTAATATTAAGCGTAATTGTTATTTTTTCTCTTGCATTAATATGAGTGTTAAATATTATAATTTGTGACCCCGATGTTTTTTATCTCTACCATAAATAATACGAGAATATGCTTGAAATAATTGTTTAAAAATGAGGATGCGGGAAAGTAGTTCTAAGTGCGGCGTTGTGCGTCATACGCAACGATTATACAAGAGAATATCTTACGCGTTAAAAGAAACTTTTTACGTTTATTTAATTATTATTTAATTTTTTAAATAACATTAATTTTATTATTATTTAATTACTTTTACAAAATTAATTATTTAATATAATAAGTAAATTTGCGAGTGAAATTAAAAATATAAAATGTTTATTAATAATTTTAATATGCATAAATAAATTATTAGCTAATTTTATATTAAATGTATTTTAGTTCTTTAGATATTTTAAACTTTTAAATTTATTTATCACCTTAGATTTACCTATTTTAATCTCTTTTCTTAAATATAGACTATTTTTTTTTATTAAAATAACATACACTTAACGTAATATCAATATTTTACATTAATTATAATAATAGGTAAAAATAATTATTTTGAAAAAATAAAAAATTAAATTTATTATTTTAAAATTAAAAATTTAAAATCAAATTTTTTGATTTTATAATAAATAAAAATATATTTATTCTCCTAATTTTTTGAATTTTATATAAAAATTTTAAATAATATATAAAAATAAAATAGACAAAATGTTATACATGTATTTTTGTGTTATGTGAAGAATATAAAAAAAACTTAAATTTTATTTTGTTGTTATTAATTATAAATCAGCAAATTTAACATAGAATTAATACATCACTTATTATTTTAATATACAAGTGAAACATTACAAAGTATAAAATAAATTTTTCTATGATAATAAATTTTTATATTTTATGTTCACAAAATAAAATTACTTAAGTGATAATATTATATTTTAAGACACAATTTTCACTTGTTTCCTTCTTTTCTTGTCATTTCTTCTAGTTGTTTAGGTTCTTTAACTCTTTCCTAGAGATTTAATTTTTCTTTTTCATGGATTTCGTAGATTAAGTGAGTATAAACTTCATAGTTGAGGTAATTATGGTTCTTTTTTCTTATCTTTGATGCTTTTTATTTTAATTTTTAAATTTTTATGCTCTTTTATTATTGCACATTTGCGTGTGAAAATGTATTTCATTCATGAGTTTTAAGACTTTCTAAGACTAGTACTAGTGGTGATGTTTGTTGCATTATTTTGGAAGTTGACTTATGGGTTTTCATATAGACTCTTTTACTTTCTGATTTCGCACCAAAACTTACGATTTCGCACTAAAACTCAAGAAAGCCCAGTATGGAGCCCAAGAAAAGTAATTTTAAATTTGTCGCACATTTCAAGCATGTGATTTTAATATGGAAAAGAGGGAAGAATATTTAGTTATGCCTCTACACCATGCTGCAAATGATGATAAAAAAAATACGCTCTTACACTAATCGGAAATTTCCTTCACATTTATTTTTATATGTTATTTTATTTTTAAATAATACTAAATTTTATTTATTTTGATTATTCTTTCAAAATAATTATTTAATATAATGACTAAATTAATGGGATAAATTAAATATTGAAAAATATTTAATAATAATTTTAATAATTTAAATAAAATATTAATTCATTTTATATTAAATTTACTTTTTGTCCTTTTTATATTTTAAATTTTTTAAAAATTTAGATTTTGATTGTATGAATTTAGTGATTTTGATGCTGCTGCTTTTAAATATAATGAGGTATTTTTACTTCTATTGAAGATAAGCGTGCCCGCTGTCGATATTTTTAGCATTAATAATAGTAGGGTAAGTATGATTTATTTTCAAAGATACAAAATACAAAATTTATTTATTTAAATTAGGAATTTAAATCGAAATTTTGTGGTTTTATGATCGATCAAATATATTTAATCCACTTAATTTTAAAATTTTATATAAAAGTTTAAATAATATGTAAATATAATAGCATTACGAAATGTTATGCATGCGTTCGTAAATAGTCATGAAGGAGATTATAAATAAAGTAAATAAAATTTATTTGTTCATTGTAAAAATTACAAATAAGAGATTGAGACATGCTGATTGGTTACAGTTGCAGATGCGGTTGTGGTCCTAATGCTACGAATGGTTACAATCCCGATATTGAGTCCTTGTCACCAGTGGTGAGTTACTGGTCACAATCTGCAGTTCAGCCAATTGCCCTGCTGTAATCTTGGTCCTAGTCAAGTCACTGAAGTCTTGGTCAATGGTCCTGCTGATTAGTCCTTGTCCACACAGATCCTGCTGCCAATTGTGTGGTCAAATGCATGGTATCGGTCCCCGATTCGATCCCTGGTCTGGTGCTGGTCATGCCATGATTCGATCTGCGATCACCAATGACACAGGTGCTGCTTATTTGTCACGGTGCGTAGTGTTGGTCCTGGTCTTGGTCCCGAGTGTTGAGCCTGAGTCACACCGATTGGTCTGGTCTGACGACAGATCTACGGTCTGAGTACGAAGTCCATGTCCTACTCTTTTGGACATGGACTGATTCACCCGATCCCCGGTGCTGGTTCTACCGAGTCACTATGTCCCCACGCTGTTACTCACGGCCCCATCTCCCTAGTCGCCGGTCCTGTCATCCGGGTCACCAGGAGATGAGTCCTGGTCCTGGTCCTGCTAGACACTGGTCCACGGTATTGGTCCTTAGTCTTGGTCCTACTTGCTGGTCTTGACCCGGTGTTGATCATGGTCCTTGTCCCACTTTATTGGTCTTAGTCCACGGTCCTACCACTAGTATATGGTGCCGTGCCCGATCACGGTCTGGTCACGTGCGATGTGGTCCTGGTCTTGGTCCAAGCTTGTTGGTCACCACGTACGCAGTCTATGACCAAGTGAATTTGATCGCAGTGGTAATCGTAGTGCTTGGTCACTAGTCTATTCCCACTGCTACTGGTCTTGGTCCCCAGGCCCGGTCGATCTTGAATCTACTATTTGGTCCTTTTAAAGGGACTGGTCCTATGTCTTGGTCCGAGTGCAGAATGCTGGTCCCATTCCTACTGCGGTCATGGTCCCTTGGACTAAATCTGTAGTCTCCGGTCCTACTACTTTCCTGTATGCCTCGGTCCACGAGCGATCCACCAGACCCTACTTACTACTCTTAGAAGCCCCACTACTAATCCTTGTTGCCACTGAGTGGACTTGGATTCCGATACTTATCACTGGTCATGAATTACTCTTACTAAATTTTGGTCCCGATATTGAGTGTCTGATCCGTAATCGACGATGATGACGGACTTCATAATCGTAATCAATCTGTGGCTTTATAAATAAAAAGTAAAGAACCGACAGTTGGCAAAGGGATGCTTCAAAAAAGTATGTAAAAATCACAGAGTGAGATTGGATTGAGATTCGGATCCATTATTTTATCCTTCTGTTTATTTGCAAGAAGTTTTTCTGTTCGATTGAAATCGAAGTGAGATCGAAAGTTATTGATGGAATAAGGAGACGAAATTTCGGTTCGTGGCACTATGATTCTTACGGATTCGAATTGAAATATTTAGCTCATGCAATTTGTCTAAATGCATCGCTATGTGTTCTTACAGCTTGAGTGGATTGAGATAATGGGAAGTGTGAAAGAATCACGTGATTTGAGCTTGCTTTGCAAGAATTCAATAGGCTTGAAGGAAGTCGTAGGAAGGCTTATCTTCCTTTACATGAATTTTTCAATGAAGCCCCGAGTAAAATCGATCGTACACGACAAAATGACTTGGTGCATCTATGACCATGTGAGACGCATGCGGTTGCGACCAATGCCTCCACAAAATGAACGGAGTTCACTATGGGTTCCCTCGAAGTAGTCATGCGTCACTCGTACATAAAGATAGATCACGAGCCAAAAACCATAAAGCTAGCCTTCAAACACCATAGAAATTCCTTATACCATTCCAGACACTGCCTCATGAACGCCCCGAACCAGTGCTAGGGGGACCGATCCGTATGTTCACCCAAGGACACTCATCCCCTATACACTGCGCATAATGTCAATAGTCCTGCGTCCTCAACATCGCGAGGAGAACATCAGAGCCATCACTTTTAGCGAGAGGTGCTGAGAGGTGGGGAAGACCTTAGAGGAAAGGATCCGGCGATAGAAGGAGAATGCATGTATGATCGCGGAGACGCTGTCCCGATTTGTGCCTTGTCTGACGAATATGGGTCATTCTCCCGAAATTCGGGGATTCTGAGTATGAAAAATACCAGGAACTAGGCTGCTGAGCGAACACGGCACCCGATGTGCTGCGGGGAGGACGGTCGCGATGTGTTCGCGATGATAGGTTAGCTCTTCCACTTCATTCAAGCCCGACAGGTGGGGCGGCATTCACGATTGGTATACTCAGTAAGAATGGAGACATGTCCGATTCGTGGAGGGATGCGGGCGATACATTTCGGCCAGTGCGAGGTCGATCGTGCGACGATAATACTTTTGGTGCATACATAGCTCGTGTGAGGCATGCTGGATTGGGAGTCCCGCCTGAGGGCTATTTAGAAGTAAGGCAAAGCGCTCCACAGTGCCGGTTTATGGGCCAGCCTGGGCGACAATCGAGGAACTTGAGCCTGAGTGGGCCCATGGCGGCTCCTCAGACTTGGGCCTACGGTTCAAGATACATGGCGACCAACCAAGCCAATACAAAGTGAGCCCTGAACCAACCATTCTAAATTGGGCGCCTTGAATCCCGAAACGAACCCAAACCATTTCCATTCATGGACTATCCGAAAGAATATCTTGTTCCATTCTACCTCCAAATGGGCCACCATATTGGGCGAAGTTAAAATTAAAATAATTGGACCATTCGATACTAATTAGACTTTCTTAGTTTGCTTACTTAATGATGAAAATTGGGCCTAGAATTCCTTGGACCTACATCCATGATAAGAATAAGTGGTTAAAGTAATAATTTGGGTTAACCCAACCCACACTTTTTCATCAAATCCAATTCTCGTTTTTCTGCTTGGAGGCTTGGTCTATTTAATTTGGGTGGACAATCTCGATTTCTTTTTAAGATCAAGTCACTCTTTAATTTGGTTGAACCAATTAAAATTGGAAATCAAGTTCCTTTTAATTTGGAGTCGAAACCTAATTTTACTTTAATTTTAATCCAAGCCTAATTTCATTCTTTTATTTTTGAAATTAAGTCTTAATATGGAGTGCTATCCCATTTTTCAATTTTTTTAATTAATTTGAAATCAGGTTTTCTTTTAATTTTGGGTCAGGCCCGATCCCCAGTTTATTTTGTTGTTGCGGAGTGGATCCACTTTTTAGCTCAGTGTAGGAGTCTCACTCGTGATGGGCTCTAAGAGGCGAGACTAGTTGGCTTACTTACGCGTTCGAATGTTTAGAGATTCATATAGAGTCACGGCCACAGCAGTGGATTGTCGCGGACCCTAGTGCGCTATTATGTGGACTAAGAATTATTCGAAAATGTCTAAATTAACTTTTGAAATCATCTTTTAATCTCTTTTTCGAAGATCAGGTGCTTCAAAAGGCCGGAACTACCTTAGCCTTGCAATTTCCCATTAGCCTGTGGAGATGCGAGAGGAGCAAGAATCAGAAGTCACTGCCAGAGCTTATTTTCATTATAGACCTGTTTATTTTATTTTACTTAAAAGGGATCAAACGGGTTTTCAAAAAACATCAAAAATCGCACTCGATTTAAAGTGCGTTCTTCGGAACGGGCGAGTAAGTGCCCTAACACCTTCCCTGCTCCATGGCTGACTCACAGAACCTAAGGTTCTTACTCAAGTTAGGGTTTTTCCAAATGTTTTTCCATTAAATAAAAATTTGGTGGCGGCTCACTTAAAATCAAATTAATTTTTTTAAAATTTTTAGCAAGTTCGTCGTTTTCATTGTAATTACGAATTTGACGGATGAGCGACTCACTGCGACTTTAGAGAGTTAAGCCCATTTATAATTGAGTGTGTATTGTAGATCCCTTTTCCTATTTATTTCTTTGTTTATTCATTGCACAACCTTAGGATAGAAAGAATCTTAAATTTGTTATATATACTTGTTGCGATTTCCCCCGGTGCGAGGGTATCGATTATTTGTGTACCTCACACATTACATATATGCATTCATCATGGAGTGGGGCCACTATGCCGGGTGCAGTGAGGCCTGGGATAGAGGGGTCTAGTGGTGTCACTGGACGCTACGTCCTGTTGACTATCCAAAACCTCGGATTGGAAGTCGTCCCTATTCATGTGCCCTGCAACTAGTAGCTTTTTCTCTTTGTTGTAGCAACGTATATTGGAACTTGGCTCACAGTAACTGCACCTCGGGATTAAGGCCACGCCCCGGGGAGGTTCATGCATAAAAGGTCATAAACCACTTGGACAGTTACCCCGCATAGGGGCAAGGAGGCGCACACCGCTTTCATGATACACGGTTCACATCCTGCTCACAAGCAGCATTTGAACGAGTGCAGTGGTAAGAGAAGAAATGAATTCAAAAGTTGGGGAGACAAAGAAAATTGAGAGGGAAAAGGGAAGAAAAAACAAAAAAATATATTAGAAGGAAAAATCAAAGAAAAAAAATAAGAATAGAAGGAGAAAGATAAAAATTTCTAGGAAAAATCGAAAAACTAATTTTGAAAATATTGAAAATATAAAAAGATTAAAAAAAGAGAAAATTTGAAAGAAAATCTAAATATTTTTGTGATTGAAAGAAAACCTAGAAAATTTCAGCAAACCAAAGGTTTTCTAGCAAAACTAAAAGTACGAAAATTGACAAAAAATAAAAATTGCTAAAAATCAAATAAATAAAAAGCAACACTTTCAATTATTTCAAAATGTTCAAATCTTTAATTATTTATGCATTTCATCGTTACATTCATTCATTAAATAAATTTATTTTGAAAATCATCCCTTACCTTTTTTATACTCATTCTGACATAGACACCTTTTTTCACTCATGATTTTTTTCCGCGTTGTTTCTCAAAAATTAATTTTTAATTTTAAATAGAAAAGTGGAGAAAGGCAGGTTCCTAGACGTCTTATAGGACTGGATTCCCCGCAGTCATGAATCATGGATGAAATTTGGAAAGAAAAAATGAGGAATTGAAAAATGAGGGTCAAAACTCTGAAGGAGCAGATGACCATCTTCAATAGAGACCATCCAGCATCATCAGAAAACCAAGGGATGTGAGGGAATCCGCCTTCCCGGAGAGAACCACTTGACCCATCGTATTCTCCCCGGCTATAGTCCCGCAGAAACCTTTGCCGTCGGCCGTGCCTCCGCAGGCGAGCAGGGTTCACTATCGGTTCCCCTACGTGGTCCATGCGTCCTCAGCTCAGTAGAGATGGGCCTGGGCTTGAGACACTGAAACCTGCCGTTCAAACACCATAGAAATTCCTTATGCCGTTCCGAGCCACTACCTCGCGAAGCTTGCAGAGACAGTTGCCGGGGGGGCCAATCCTATGTTCACCCAAGGACCTCATCTGTACTGCGATATCGTGGTCTCATCCTCAGCATGGCGGAGAACATCAAAGACATCCCTTTTAACAAAGAAATACTTGAAAGGTGGAAAGCCTTAGAGGAAGAGAGTCGAAGGCGATAAGAAGAGAAATGCATATGATCTCAGAGCCGCGTCCCGATTTGTGCTGGTCCCAGAATATGAGTCATTCCTCGAGATTCGAGGATTCTTGAGTTTGAGAAAATGCCAGGGAACTAACTACCAGAAGAACCCGATTGATCATGTGCTAGCTTATGAGGAGGTGGTAGCTTGTGTTCATGATGATGAGTCGCATCTTCCAGCTACTTTCAAGACTGACTTAGTTGGGACGGCTGCAAAGTGGGTATACTTTCAATTAGAGCAGAACGCATATCTATTCATGGAGGGGATCTGGCTGATGCATTTGTGAAGCGATGCAAGTGCAACCTGGAGAATGGCTCTTGGCGAATTGAAGCTTCAAAATATAGGCCAAGAAAGAGGCCCGAGACCTTCGAGGAATATGCCGGCGATGGTGGAGCTAAGCGAAGCTCGATGCAACCTATTATCGGAAAAAGAGTTGGTCGGCGTATTCATTGATGCAACTCAAGATCCTTTCTATGACAAAATGGTGGTGGCATGGCTGCTGCCTTCTACGTGTTGCCATAATTGGAGAAACTTACGAAATAGTGAACAAGAATACAAACAAAAATGATAACCACATATACAACAAATGCTAGTATACAACAGGCGCTCACACAATTGAACATACACAACACAAAAGAAAAATCCAAACATAACTTTAAAAAACCGACACCCGTGCAATGATTATATACATGTATTCAACGAATACAGCATATATAACATCAAAACAAATAGCATACAAAATACCCATATAGAAGAACACACAAGACAACAAGCACTAACAATGAAGAAACACCTGAACACCAGCCACATATACACACAATCATAAACAAAAGCAGCAAAAGAAGTGGATGCGTGGACAACAAAATGTATACGCAGCAACTTTTTGACGCGCATAACAAGCACCTGATTAACAAATACATGCAAACAACACGTATAGACATTCGGAAACACACCATACAAAAAAGAAAAACAAACCCGTGCACAAGCAATACATATGCATAAGCGATCCAAATAATATAAACGTGTAATAAGTACAATACACAACCATGCAAACGCCTAAAAAAATTTGCCACGAACTGATGAGATAATAACGACCGACAAAAGTCATACTGCCCCGCGCATACAATGAAACTGGCATTCATACACGCATGCACTTGTATGCGAGAGAACGCACCACACACGCACAGCAGCGAGGGGCATGGGAAGACAAACAAAGACAGCAAAGGAACGCACACACACACACCTGAAACGCATGTACACGTAATTATAAAAAATGAAATCTGCAGAAATAGACACATAGGCAATAAAACTTACATGCCTGACACTACTTTAAGCAGCATACCGCAGCCAAAGCACGATTGATCGAATACACATATATTTGAAAAACAGCAAACACCAAACATAAAATACACACAGCAAGACCAAATCAATACTAGGACGAGGACAAGTAGTAGGACAAGGACTAGGATTACTTTGGAACCAAATTCAATGGTAAGACCTCTCGACCAGGTTAAACCTTCAGAACTAGGACGAATTGGTAGGACTAGACTGAGGATCAGTAACTACTCGGATCTAGTGGGATTCAAGGCCGAATGAAGTAATGCAGGGGTCTAGTAGTAGGACAAAGACCATGGTCCAATCTTGCACTAGGTCGAGTGGTTGGAATAGGACCGAGGATAAGTACTAGGACCCAGGCCGTGATAGCACTAGAAACCCGGGGATCAATGCCTTGGACGAATTAGTGGTAGCATCGAGTAGGATTAGTAGTACCACCAGGGCTAGTATTGGGACGAGGACCAAGACTAGTAGTAGGACAAGGACCAAGACCAATAGTAGCACTGGACGGGATCGTGCTGAAGGTATTATTTACGATACTTATCCTGGTGCTTTCATCTATTCTGGATTCTTATCTTGGGATTGATCCTTATCATGATCCTATTGTGAGTCACGATGCCAATGCTGATGCTTGTCGATGGTGCTGCTATTGGTCATAGTCTTGGTCCCTCTTTGGGCAGTCTGGTCCTACTGCCGACTTGGTCTTGGTCTTACTCTTTGGACCTGAGATTCGTGGAATCACACCTGAGTCCTACAAGCGGTTGTTGGTCCCACGATAATGATCACTGGATTTACTTGTCCCTACTTTATTGGTCTAGGTCCTGGTCCTACTAGTTGTCCTCGCAGTCAATCATGATCCTGGTTATGGTGCCATTCTTCACGGTCTTGGTCCCGGTGACCGATACTGGTCTTGAGTCCCCGAAGTGTTCGAGTTAACTTGTCTTACTCCTGGTTATAGTCTCTCGCTCTCTTCCTACTGGTCCATGTCTATACCCGGATCCAGGTTGCTGGCAGTGCTGCAGTCTGGTCTGTGGTGCCAATGCACCTTCCTGGACCTGGTATTCGTGCCCAGATGCCCGGTGCTACTAACAGCTAGTCCCGATAGTGATCACTGGTTCTGGTCCCTCTTCTCTTTGGTCACAGTTGCTACCTTGTCTTGGTCCGTATGTTACTGGTGCTGATATTGGTCCCTGAATTAGGCCCCTGCTTATTGGTCCCGATCGTGGTCACTAATGCTTGGAGTCTTTGATCCCATCATCAACCCCTAGACCTGGGCCCCAGTTGCTTAGTCTAGGTCCCTAATCCTACTTCACTAATCCTGGTCATGAGTCTATCTACGAGTCTTGGTCCCTGAATTGATCTTTGAGTCTTAGTCCGAGTCTTGGACATGGTCGTCTGTACATGTCCTTGTCCTCGTCTTACTACTTGGTCGTGGATTCCGCGAAGTGATCGTGTCAAGATACTGCTACTTAGACCTGGTCCCAGTACTAATCACCGGATCATGGATACTTACAAATAGCTTAACAAGGACATAAACCAAAAATCATACCCGCACACATACTGATAAGCGCTAATGCAAAGCAAGCGACTCACCGCAATTGAAGCATACCGCAAAAAAAACAAATCCATAACAACACTTGATTACGAAATATTATATGCGAATTGCGACAAGCTATGCCGCTTGTATATAGAGATGCGAGCAAGAGGCATGCAAGAAATGCCCACATATAGAAGGAACACTGAGCTAACTTGACGCCAAACAATAGAAGAAGCAGCACAAACGCTGACTTGCATATACGCCGATCATAAACGGCGACATATAGAAATGGACCTATGGACACGACGAATGAATACACGAAACTTTTTGACGACACACATGACAAGCGCACGATTAGCAAATACGCACACGAATAACTTAAATATTGACATTCGAGACACACCGTAGAAAAGAGACAAACAAACACGCACGCAATGATACCCGCGAGCAAACGTAAAAATAACCTTAGCGTGCAAAAGAGTTGCCCACAAACCAACGACCACCTAAAAAAATTCAGGTAAAAGCAAATGAGATGTGCACGTACAGCGAAAACTCGCATTCAACACGCATATGCTCGAAATACAATATATATACGAAGAACACACCACATATACACCACGAAAGCATGGGAAAACAAACAAAAAGCAGCAAAAACACTACCAAACCTAACACGTGTACGTATAATAAAAGAAAATGATATAAAAATAGACCACATATAATAAATATATATATATATATACAAACACTTTTAAATAACATACACGGCAAACACACAATTCTGAAATACATATATATTTGAAAAAGCGACGAAGTAAAATAAACGCTAAAAATATGCCCAACAATGACCTATACACATATACATCGATAAAGAACAAACACGTTCACGAGAATAAAAAATAGCACTCCATACAAAAAACATGTATGCATAATAAAAATCTAAAACACACTCGTATATAATGAACACCCAAATACATGAAACATAAATCACACACACAACACACACAACGATACACTAAAAATGCCCCGCACAACACAACACTTAGTCATAAAAAACAAACACAAAAAATAAATATGCTTTGTCACTTAATTAAAGCATACAAAACACGTATGCATAAGCAATAATTATATACATGCATTTAACAAGCCTACACTAATGTATATAACATACAAACAAATAGCATAAAAAATACACATACAAAGAAGCAAAAGCAAACAAACAAGGACAAACAACAAAAAACACACAAACACCTAACACATATTCACCTAATCATAAAAAAAACATAAAGTAAGTACAGCTCAAACAACAAATGCATACACAAATACTTTTTAAACAACACACATAACTAGCATATAATTAACAAATACAAATACAAACAACATATATAGACATTCAAAAAAAATTGCATAAACAAAAAAACACAAACACAAGATATAGACATGCATAAACATTCAATAACATAAACATAAAACCAATCAATTCTCAACCAATAAACTAAAAAAATAGGATGAGGACAAAGAAAATAGTGTTGGGACCAAACAAAAATCTTACGGTAGGACAACAAACACCAGGTTAAGTACTAGAATAAGGACAATTTGTAGGACAAAGACAAGAAAGTAACACAACATATTCAATAGTAAACAAGACAAACAAACACAATCAAAAGGTCAAGTAACAGTACAAACACCCGACATTAGTACTAGGACTAGGTCTAGTAACACCAAAAAGATAAGTACTAGGACTAGGAAAATACACTAGAACAAATCACTTTGGACCAAATTACACACAATTAACAAATACACATATCATAAACAACATAGTAGTAAGACTAGGACCAAGACTAATAAACCACGACAAGGATATATTTACTTAGTCATTCAAAAATAAACATCAAATAGTCAACAATTGCAATCCGATTCTACACAATCCAGGTCAACATACTCCACATCTTGATGCTCACATTCAAATAACGTGCTTAAATACACAAACAAGTCCTTGTCCTACAACTTGTTCCGTCTGAATAAATTTACAACATGTTGGTCCTAGCACAAACACTTAGTAATAAAAGGAAACATCCAAAAACATCCACACTAAACCACATACTACCTTTAACAAAGTATTGATGTTGATCTTGGTGTTACTACTAATCCTAATCCTATTAGTGATCACACTTCAAACAATATTTCTCCTGGTCCCTAAAAACATACTAACCTTATCCTACTACTAGTCTTGGTGCAAACATTGAACCAAAAAACAACCTAGTGCTAATACTAGTCCGGGTCCACGCATATTGATGCTCGTCCTAGTGCTACTTATATGCCTTAGTCCCAAATAACATCCATAAAACACAAAAAAGTCCTACTACTTGTCTTGTCATATCAAATCATCCATGTCCTAATAACAAATCTTTTGGTCCTGGAACATTATAGCATAGTCCTGCATATCCTCATAACAAACCTTAGACCTAGACTAGTTCCTAATCCATCCTGTCCTAAAATCTTACAAACCAGGGATTGATCCATAACCACACTCAAATGTGATCTGGTCTTTTCCCAATCCAATGTAAACTTGATCTTATTACTTATCCTGGTCCTACTACTAGAAAGTGGTCCTCAAAAGGTAATCCTGGTCTTGGATACTTATAAACAATGGATAAGAACACTAATAAAAATCATACCTACACATACAACACATGGCTAATATAAACCAAGTACTCACATAATTGAAGCATAAACAACACCAAACAAAATCCAAACATAACTATAAAAACTCAATACATGTATAATGATTATATACACATTCAACAAGCATATACTTGTATATAACATACAAACAAAAAGCATACAAAATACCCACACTAGAAAGAACACAAGCAAACAAATGCAAACAATGAAAAAACACACAAATAAAAAACACATATAAGCATTCAAACACACCATACAAAAAACACCAACAAACATATGCACAAGAAATACACATGCACAAACATTCAAATAACATAAAACATACAACAAATTTATTTGCAACCAAGAAACACCTAAAAAAAGTACAATTACAAACAATAGATAATAACACAAACAAAAGTCATACACATTTACAACAAAAACCCACATTCAACAAGCATAAAAAACTTTACAATATAAATATACAAAGAATATATTATATATATATATATATATACAATAATGATCAAGAAACACACACACATACTTTTAAATAACACACAAAAAAAACACCAAACATAAAAAGGTACATAACAAAAGCCTTACAAAATATTCCTTCGATAAAGAACATTTTCCTGAAAATATCAAACAACAATATATAAAAAAACATATTTGCATAAGCAAAATCCAAACATACTCATACATAATGAACGCAACCAAATACACCCAAACATAAATCACACACACAACACACAAACCATTACACAAAAAAACTACTTGTTGTACATACATACTTAGTCATAAAAAACAAACACAAACAAGAACAAATATACATAATCACTAACAACATACTCCACATATGCACACATTCAAATAACGTACACAAAAAGGTACACAAACAAGTAACACACACAACATAAACAAAAATATAAATTTACAACATAAGCAATAGATGCATACATACTTGTGTCATAAAATAAAAAACGCACAACAAACATACACTAACCCTAAACCATAAATCAACAAAATAATACAAACAAAACACTACTAACACACTAGCACACAACAACATGTGAGCATGTAAGAACAAACACACAAACAAGTTAAATACATATTCTATGAGACACAGTTTGTGTGTTTAGTTAAATACACACAGTGCTAACATAACTAACACACATGTTAAATAACATACATAAACACACACAAATAAAACATAAACACACAAAAGCATCACTTCTAAACAAACATATCTAAAATAAAAATATATACGTGTATCACATGATACAAACTACAAACAATATATACAAGATACACACTCACAAGCACATCATAAACTTACAAATAACCAACCCTACCTAACGATTAAGAAAACAAACATTTACAAGTGATAAACATACAACAAATTTATTTTCAACCAACAAATTTCAAAACATATACTTAAAAAAAATTACAAGAAATCATAAATATCCACACACAAACAAACATCTAACAAAAGGGAGAAAAAGGGAAGAATTTTATTGAATGACAAACACAACACAAGATTACAAAAATTATATATAATGAATTTAAGGATTTAAAAATAACATATAAATAAGAGCATACAAAATACATGCACAAGGAATGTCCAAACAAGCCAAAACAAAAACACACAAACACCCAAACATGATACAACATAATTAGAAAAAACAACATAAAGAAGAAGAGTAGACAACAAATGCATACACAAATATTTTAAATCATTACAACATAAAAACACATAATTAACAAATCACAAAAAACAATATATATCCATTCATTTAGTTTTTAATTTTTAAAAAAAACATAAAATTTGTGGGGAGGGTTCTTTCCTACTAAGCTCTATAAAGGATCAAAATATAATTCACATAAATAATCATTTAAACTTGATAAATAATTAAATCATCTCTTAGATATTGAATGAAAATTTCTTGAGCATGTTCACTTATTATAATAATAAAATAACTATTGAGATGTCAATAATAATGGTATTAAATAAATTATTATTTTATGCAACCATGCCATATCTTTTTTAAGACACAAAAAATCAACGATCATAATTTTGAATTCAACTTGGTTATCACTTGTAAAACATTTATTCAAATAAAAAGCATTATTTTTCCGACTCATTTTAGATGACTACATGTTCTCAATTAAATTAAGCTGTAATAAATAACAACATTAGAAAAATTAACATTTAATTAAAATTAGGTCATAAAATGTTAGAAAATATTGAATTATTAAATTAATTCATAAACAAATAAAATAACAATGTATTTGAGAGCTTTTTAAAATTAAGTAATTATATATTTTAAATAATTCTTATTTATTAGATTTAATAGTAAAAATAATAATTTAATTAATGCCTACTTTTCAAAAATATTTATATATAATATATTATATATACGTTTGAATTAGTAACATGACAAAGTTTATCTGAATTTAAATGAAGAAATATTTAACGGTGAATATAAGAATAAAAATAAAAATTTTAAAATTTTAATAATGAAATTAGAAAAAAAATTCACAAGAATACAAATAAAACATTATATTTTAATGAACCAAAAAAATGCATTTAAGTTTTTTTTTTGTATTATTTTAAAAGTTGAAGATAATAAGTATTATTTTTTTAATCTATCTTTTATTTTATACAATAATATTAATTAATAAAAAATTAATTGATATAAGAGATTTTTTATATATACAATAAAATTAATAAAATTTAAACTTAAGACACCCTTCCTTTTCTCTTCCTCTTTTCCAATTCAAAAAGTTGTGATTGTGGTTCCAAAACTAATTTGAACTCTAGTGATATTGAATATTTTGACACTCCAAACTTGTCTCCCAATTTATTTAATTTTTTTATTAATCTTTTAAAAATACTCATTAAGAAAATATTATATTTTTATTTAAAATAATATTGTAATATATTAAAATTATAATAATTATATATTTTTGATTGTTTTAATTTTTTAACCAATATTTTTAAAATAACAATTAATATTTTTTTATTTTAAAAATAAATATAAAACATATTCTTGATTATGAACGTATTAAAATTCTAATTATGAACACACACTCACACATCCACAATTTATAATATAAAATATAAAAATTTTAAGAATTATAATCATCAAACATGAAACTTCAATTCCATTAACATTTCTTTAAAAAAATTTAAAATGATTTTAAAATTAACCATATATAAATAAAAAAAAATAATAGTCACAATAACACCCTTCCATTATTTTATTCTTGTTCTTAAAAATTAATTAAAGATGATCAACAAATCTCATCATTTCTTTTAAATTTTTAATGTTTATGTTTCACACCATACAAACAAATTTAATTCAAAAATTATTTCAAAATTATATCAAAAAAAGCTAAGAAACACAAATATTTCCAAATAATGGTGGCATCGTGTTTATCTGTATCAAATATTATATGGATACTTCAAATATGTTTGATAGGCTTTTTTTAGCTCTTTTACTTTTTAGTCTATCTAAACTTTTGTATCTATACCAAATATAAATATTATAGTAATCAGATAGATTTTATAATTTTAATATATTTATAATGATTTTACTTATTTTTAAAATATATTTTTTGTCATGAAAATTTTTATTTTAGGTAAATTTAAAATTAATTTTATATATAATATAAATTATGATTATATTTTTTTGTGTCATATAATTTTTAAATATATATAGAATGAAAATTTAAACTTTAATATTTTAAGACTTTATTTTTATTATTAGTGTCCCTCTTTTTTTTTTTTTTTTATTCTTCTATTAGTTTGGGTTCCTTAAACTTTTCTTAATGATTCAATTTTCTTTAACTCATGAGAAGGTTTGAGGAGATTAAAATGAGTTACAAGCTTTATAGTTATGATAACGATGGTTCTAATTCTTCTTCTTCTTAATGCTTTTATATTAGTTTTGAAAATTTTTATCCTCTTCTATTTTTATTTGTTGATATATTAAAATGTATTTGGTTTATTAGTTTTTAACATTAGGAATAGTCATAAGGTTTGTGTTGCATGAATTTGGGGTTAAAGTTTATGCATTTATATATGAAGTCTTTTTGCATTTTCACCATAAACTCAAACGAGAGGACGCAGTAGTTTGAAAATGATATGCAAGAAATGTAGTTTCAAATTCATCTTGCATTTTCACCATAAACTCAAACGAGAAAGACAATTTAAATATGTTTCAAAATTTGTTTTGCATGTTTTTAAATTCATCAAAGTCTGCATTTATAGAAGAAAATATTTAGGAAGGACAAAGATAATTTAATTATGTCTTTATTTATTTCTTAATTATTTCAAAAAACATTTGTTTTATAATAAGTAAATCAATAAGATAATTTAAATATAAAAAAATTTATAAGATAATTTAATTTTAAATAAAATATTAAGATAATTTAATTATTTTTAGTTCACAAAATTTTTAAATTTAGTTTTTCATATTAAAATTTTATTTTTTATCAGATAGAAGAAAATATTTACACTAACTTATAATTCAAAGCGAGAAGACGTTTGACATTTATTTTTAATTATTATTTAATTTTTTAAATAATATTAATTTTTATTTATTCCTTAATTACTTTTGTTCCAAAAAAAATTTTATTTAATTATAATAAGTAAATAATACAATTTTTTATAATTATTAAATATATTTAAAAATATTTAATAATAACTTTTAATATATATAAATAAAATATTTTTAATAATAATTTTAATATATAAATATATTTTTAAATTCTTTTAGTTCTTTCGATGTTTTAAATTTTTAAATTTAGTATTTAATTTTAAAATTTACTGGTTTTCATGTCTACTTTTGAATATAAACTATTTTAAATTTATTAAAATAACATACACTTAACATGTATAAATATTTTACACATTAATTATAATAAGCCAAAAAGTAATCTTTTAAAAAATAAATTTATTATTTCAAAATTAAAAATTTAAATCAAAATTTTATGATTCTATGATAAATAAAATTTATTTAATCCCCTAATTTTCAAATTTTATATAAAAATTTAAATAATATATAAAAATAAAATGGACAAAATTTTATACATGTATTTTTATGTCATGAGAAGAATATAAGAAAAAAACCAAATTTTATTTTCTTATTATAAAATTACAAATAAAAAATTTAAAACAGAATTAATACATCACTAGTTAATTTAATATACAAGTTAAACTTTACAAAGTATAAAATAAATTTTCTATGATAATAAATTTTTGTATTTCATGTTCTAAAATAAAATTACTTAAGTGATAATATTTTTACTTTTTAAACTACTATTTTCACTTGTCTTTTTTTTCTTATTGTTATTGTTCCTCCAGTTGCTTGGATTCCTTAAACTCTTTCTAGTGGTTCAATTTTTTCACCAATGAGAGGTTTAAGTTGATTAAAATGAGTTATAAGTTTTATAGTTGAAGTAACAATGGTTACTTTTTCTTATCCTTTTCATTTTAAAAATTTTATATCCTCTTTTATTTCCTGATGTTGATATTGTTGATATTGTTAATGTATTTGGTTCGTTAGTTTCAAAGATTAGCCATAGTGATTTTTCTCTTTTGCATTAATGTTGATGTTAAATATTATAGATTTTCATATGAGACATTTTTACTTCCCCTGCACCATAAATTAAGACGCGAAGATGTTTGATGATTTGTTTAAAAATGAAAGAGCACAAAGAAAGTAGTCCTAAAATTCACTGCATAGATCAAGCATTTGCTTTAAATACATCAAGGAGAAAGACAATTTAATGATATATGCTGTGTACCACGCAACGATTGTATAAGAAAACACTATCTTGCACGTGTTGAAAAACATCTTTCACATTTATTTTTTATCATTATTTAATTTTTTAAATAACACTAATTTTTATTTATTATTTAATAATTTTTACAAAAAATAATTATTTAATTTAATAAGTAAATTTATGAGAAAAATAAAAAAATAAAAAATATATAGTAATAATTTTAATGTGTATGAATAAATTATTCACTAATTTTATTTTAAATATATTTTTAGTACTTTTGGTATTTTAAACTTTTAAATTTACTTTATTTTTTACTTATTTTAATTTTTTTTCTTAAATATAAACCTTTTTTTTGTTTTTTAAAATAACATACACTTAATATGTATCAATATTTTACACAATAATTACAATAAGGTAAAAATAATTATTTTGAAAAACAAATAATTAAATTTATTACTTTTAAAATTAAAAATTTAAATGAAAATTTTATGATTCTATAATAAATAAAAATATATTTAATCCCCTCATTTTTAAATTTTATATAAAAATTTAAGTAATATATAAAAATAAAATGGAAAAAATGTTGTACATGTATGTTTATATAATGAGAAGAATATAAAAAAAAATCAAATTTTATTTTGTTATTATAAAATTACAAATAAAAAAATTTAACACAGAATTAATACATCATCAAATAATTTTAATATACTAGTTAAACATTAGTACAAGATAAATTTTCTATGATAATAAATTTTTTGTATTTCATCCCATAAAATTTTTTTACTCAAGTGATAATATTTTTTTTCAGACTTTTTTTCACTTGTGTCCAAAAATTTTTGTTCCTTTCATTGTTTTTGGAGAGTTGTTTGGGCTCCTTAAACTCGTTCCCGATTATTCAATTTTGTTTCAAAGACAAAATGAGGAATTTTAAAATTCAAAACTGAATTACAGATGCTTTATTTTTATCCATTCAAAAACAAAATTACATATAATCATAAATATCATCATGCATCTAACATAAAATAAAATTGAAAAGAATTTTATGACAAAAAAGACAAGATTATAAAAGCTTGTAGATAATGAATTAAGGATATAAATTGCTAAGATTATAAATAACAAATATATCTCCATTTAAATGTCCAAACAACCAATATAATTTTCAACCACATAAGGAAAAAAAAAATTTTTAGTTTGAAATCAACACCACCATTTAAAAATAGTCACAATAGATAATTTAATTGTTACAAAATGCACCCTCAATATGTGAAATCATTACAAAATAAAAGAAAAAATAAGTTTAAAAAGAATATATTTTATCATTTAGTTTTTAATTTTCCTATTTTGATTCAATATAAAAATGTCAATTTATACATAACTTTCCATACAAAGTCTTAAAGGAACCTTTAAATTATTATAAAATAATCATTTATAAATATTTATAATAATAAAATAATGTATTAGATGCTAGAGAATTATTTAAAAAATAACTACTTGTTATTATAATAATAAAATAATATTTTAGGTAATAAAATATAATAAATAAATTATTATTTTATTATTAACAATATGAATTAAGAAAATTTCTTCACATATAATTATTTATTAGATAAAAACATATTTTAAGTAATAATTTTTAAATGATCTTATATCTCATCATACATTCTTCTTAAGTGGTAATAAAATGGTAAAAACTAAGATATCATTTGACATACATTTTCATCAAACAATTCTTTATTATTATGTTTGATCTTTATCATCCTAAATTTTGGGACATGAATCTATTCAAAGCAATAAGACATAATTTGTATTAAATTTGTCAAACAATATTTCTAGCCACTTGTCACTCTTAATTAAGGATATTTCAAAAAACCACTTTAAAACTTTAAGAAACTTAAGTTTGTTTTCAATTAAATTGAGATGAGAAACTTAAGTTAACAACTTTAATTTTTTGCACTACATGAACGTGACATCTCCTAAGACATAAAGGGAGAGTGTTCGTTTTATTAATTTTGCTTTACCTTAATCTTTTTAAGTTCATTTTAATGCCTAAACAAATATTATTTATCTCATGCTCAAAAAAATTTAGAAAATATAATGGAAATTTAGGTTTTAAATTTTCATCTCAATCACAAGCAAACAATTCATGAACATGATATTCATCTTCCTTTCTCATTCATAAGCATCCATCATTTATTCATAGATAGTGTGAGCATTCATAACCAATAATGAAATTTGATTGGTAAATCACATAGCATAATATCACATTTAACCAACTAACCTAATGTCTCAATTTGGTTTGATGTTGAAATCACACAAGGGACTTACATCACTCATCCTTCTAAGTTACCTCTCATCCTTTCCTTTTCTCAAATTACACTTGTTCATTAAGATTTTACGTCTTAGCATCTTAATCTAGGGTATTTTAATGACACCTTTCAAGTTATTTTCTCTTTTGTTCTCTTTTTTTCAAGTCTTATGCATGTCCTAATTATTCTAAGTTCAAGTATTAAGTATTTACAAATATTTTATAACTTCTTCTCATTAAGGTATGTTATGATCAAATTACTTAGTGAATTTCTAACTTCAAGTTTAAGTCATATCCTTCTTAATCATGCCTCTAATAAACCTTGGAAATATATTACCTTATGTTCTCCTTTTACTACCTTAATAATTAGATCTAATTGACTCTTAAACCTTTAAGGTCTCTTTTATTCTAAGCCAAATAATATCTAAGTAGAAATTAATTAATCCTCTAGGTCAATTTATTTCTAAATGGCCAAATGACCTACTTCCTCAAATTCCACCTTTCATACACTTTAATTATATTTTGCTTACATATTTAGTGTCATTATTTGGGCCTAGTTAACGATTGAAACCCATTCTTAGTTAATCTAAAACATAGTATCCGAATTACATCCTCCTAAACTTAGGTTTCCACAATTTCCTTCTTCACCATAAGATCATTTGCCTAAAAAATCAATAGGTCTCTTTATCCACCTTAAAACTTCTTCATACTTTAAATTCGTCCTATTCACATAAGAATGGTCCTTAATTAACCCTATTTGGAAATTAAAACCTCCTTTAAGTTAATTAACCACTAAGTGGCCGAATGCCACTCTTATAGGTTTAGGGTTTCCTTCTCCTAAGCCTAGTTGACTTAATTTGACCATTTTTTTAACCCTAGTTGACGTAAGTTGACCATTACTTGGTAGCCAAGTTTATACTTCATAATTGACATATTCTAAGGTAATGTTAAGTCTTTTTACTCAAATTTTCATGGAATGGCTGAATTTGACATTTACCCTTGCTTAAGTTATGGTAAATTTTCTAGTTACCCATTTTAAGCGTATTTGAATTTTACCACTTAGTAATTTTTTTGGATTTTTCCTAAATTACCTAGGCCATTTACTCTAAAACATAACCTTTTAAATTTTAATAAACCTCCAATTAAATTATTTACTTGCAGAAAATGGTAGATTTATCCTTAATCATATTTTTAACCCATTTTTGCCAAAATCTCTCTAGGGTGGCCGAATGCACTCCTAGAGGTTTTTTTACCTATTTTTGCTTTAATTTACTTTGTTCAAAGGTTGATTTTGTTAATTTAAAACCTAATTTCAGAGCTTGATTTTCTTATAAATTTTTTTTTTATCCAAGTTAAACTATGCTTTTGGAGTGGTGGCCGAAAGCCCTCCTTTGTTAGCCAAGGTGATTTCTTCCAAGCTTTCACCTCACACCACCTTGGTTCAGTGGTGTTGTGCTTTTTCAGCCCCTCTAGCCTCTTGTCCATGCTTATTTCTTTCAAGTTGTGATGCTTAGGTGTTGGTCATGATGAGTCTTGGGGTGCCATACAAGGATTTAGCCACTTTTGGGCTACAAATTACATCATTTGCTTGGTAGCTTTCTAACTCATGTCCAAAGGAAACCTTTGGAACTTATTACAAAAATTTATTTCACCTCTTAACTTACATAATCAGAGGTATCCAGCACATAAATCATCACAAGAGATAAATCACAATATTAAAACGTAATCATCAAAACAAGCATGAAAACAAGCAACACATCACTTTCCTCAAGCATTAAAAGGTAGATCTTCATGATCTACTCCAAGATCCACATCTCCTCTTTCAAATAAGCTTCAAAAACCTTTCTCATGAGAGCATAAAACTGATCAAAGCTTCAAAAATAATTTTAAAACAAAACCCACCGATTAAATTTCTTCTAAGTGCCATAGAAGCACTTTTTCACCGAACAAACTTTGTTTTTCTTTTCAAAAATCACTAAAAAGAGTGGGGCTGATTTTGAATGGTTAAAATACAGTTTTAAACTCTCACAAGTGAAAACAAAAGAAGACAAACAAATCTTGGAGAAAAGATGCATGAAAGAAAACAAACACACCATAAAAAAGGCAAGTTAAAAGCATAAAAAGACAAGTAGAAAGATCCTACTTGTTGAAGACCTCCTTAGTGTTTTTGTGTGCTTTAAAGGCTTCCTTGGGTCCCCTTTGGTCTGCTCTGGATGTGGGACAAAGGATGGTGGTGGGGCTTAAGTGTTTATAGCGTTAATATAGCTTAAGTCTTAAAGATGAAGACTTAGACTTAAAGTGTAAGTTTTTGGTGTTTTGGACTTATGGCAAGCTTGGAGAGAATGGAGAGGATTTTGATGAGTTTCTAAGCTGAAAAATCTGAAGCAAATGGGGTCCCAAGGGTCCCAAAAATTCGACTCCTATGGGCCAAGTGGAATTAGTTTTGCACTTAGGGGTATTTTGGTAATTTTGCCTAGATTTTTCCTATTTTTCAAAATAAATCAAAATTGAAGGAATTATCCTTTTAGGCTTAGATTAGTGTTAATTAGGCTAATATTTCCTCTAATTATGATTAATTTAACCTAAGCATGTTTACTTTTTAATTAACCAAGGTTAGTTAGTCTTAACCATGGTTAAAGTAACCTTTTTACTATTCACTTTTCTCTTTTTGTGGAAGACTTGGTTGACTTCATTTTGGTGACTCACCACCACCTTTCCAGCTGTTGCATTTCGTGCACATGGGTGTGGGGCCCACTCTTGGCATGCTTATCACCTTATCCCGCCCTCCCAACCTTCCAGGGTGTTTTCATAATTTTCTCAAAGATTGCTTTTAAAATTTCCCAAATTGTTCCTCTGATATTTCTAAGAGTTTTTGGTTCGTTCCTATGTTAATCTAAGGTCGTTTGCTATTTTTATGGGAACTGACTAGCTTTGTGCAAAAAGTACAGCTCCTAGGGGTATTTTGGTCATTTTCAAGGTTTTCAAAGGGCTTTTTCGTCCCTTCTCAGGTTTCTAAATTTTTCTCACTAGTTTTAACTATACATGATGTTTATAATCCCTCCAAGATGTCTTATACTTGTATTTCCATTTTATGGCTCATTATTTGAGCTGCCCAGGTGCAAGGGCATTTTCCTCATTTGCACCAAACTTCCTAATTTCTCTGCTTTTGGCTCCTAATTTCACCTAGTTTTATCCTAGAAACTATTTGTAGCCTCAAACATTTATCATAGAAAAATTGGGATGTTACAACTGCTACCTTCTCTGATGTTCCCATCATTGGAGAAACTTACAAACAATGAACAAGAATACAAACAAAAATGTTACATATACAACAAATGCTAGTATACAACAAGCACTCACACAATTGAACATACACAACACACGTACAATGATTATATACACGCATTCAACAAGAATACACTTGTATATATAACATACAAACAAATAGCATACAAAATACCCACATATTGAAAGAACACAAGACAACAAACGCAAACAACAAAGAAACACACAAACACCCAACACATATACACACAATCATAAAAAAAAAAAAGAAGTGGACCGTAGACAACAAATGTATACACAAAAACTTTTTGACAACACACATAACTAGCACACAATTAACAAATACACATACAAACAACACATATAGACATTCAAACACACCATACAAAAAAGAAAAACAAACCCATGCACAAGCCATACATATGCATAAACATTCAAATAATATAAACGTATAATAAATTTATTTTCAACCAACAAACACCTAAAAAAATTTATTACAAACAATAGATAATAAGACAAACAAAAGTCATACACGCACATACAACAAAAGCTAACATTCAACACACATTTGTATAAAAGAACACAACACACACACACACAAAGAACATAGGAAAACAAACAGAAACAACAAAGGAACACACACACACACACACACCCCTAACACATATACACATAATTATAAACAATGATATAAAGAAATAGACCATAGACAATAAAAATATATACACAAACACTTTTAATCAACACGCACAACAAATACAATTATCAAATACACATATATTTGAAAAAACAACAAACACACAAACATAAAATACGACAACAAGACCAAGATCAATACTAGGACCAGACAAGGAGTAGGACAAGGACTAGGATTACTTTTGGGACCAAATCCAATGGTAAGACCTCGACCAGGTTAAGCACTAGAACTAGGACAATTAGTAGGACTAAGACTAGGATCAAAGAACTACTCCAGATCCAATAGTAGGATTAAGACCAAGATGAGTAATTGCAAGAGGTCTAGTAGTAGGACTAAGACCACACGGTCAATACTAGCACTAGGTCCAAAGAGTTGGAATAGGACTAGGATAAGTACTAGGACCAAGACTAGTAGTAGCACTAGAACCAGGATCAAGTACTTGGACCAGGATTAGTAGTAGCATAAAGAGTAGGATTAGTACTACCACCAAGATTAGTAGTAGGACAAGGACCAAGACTAATAGTAGCACTAGGACCAGGATCAATACTACGGTATTGTTCCCAATACTTATCCTGGTGCTCATCTATTTACTGATCCTTATCTTGGGATTGATCCTTATCATGATCCTATTATTGGTCCCGATACCAATACTCATCTTATTTGTGGTGCTACTATTGGTCTTAGTCTTGGTCTTACTTCTAAACCTGGTCCTGGTTCTACTACTCGACTTGGTCTTGGTCTTACTATCGGACCTGGTTCTAGTACCAATCCTGTCCTACAATTGGTGTTGGTCCCAATATTGATCCTGGTTCTTGTCCTACTATTGGTCTAGGTCCTAGTACTACTAATTGTCCTTGCTCAATCTGATCCTAGTTTTGGTGCCATTACTTGTCTTGGTCCCGAAAGTGTTCCTAGTTCTTGTCTTACTCCTGGTTCTAGTCCTCGCTCTACTATTAGTCCATGTCCTACTACTAGTCCCGGTGCTAGTACTGATCTTGGTCCTGGTGCTAATACTATTCCTAGACCTAGTATTCATGCTCGTCTTAGTGCTACGACTAGCCCTAGTCCCAATAGTGATCCTGGTTCTAGTCCTACTTTCGGTCCCGGTTGTTCTACGATCTTGATCCATGTTCTAGTACTAATATTGGACCTAGACCTACTATTGGTCCCAATCTTGGTTCTAATACCGATCTTTGTCCTCCTTCTACTCTTAGTCCTAGACTAGTTAATGATCTAGGTCCTAATCCCGCTACTGATCTTGGTCTTAGTCCTATTATAGGTCCTGGTCCCTAGATTGATGCTGGTCCTAGTCTCAGTACTGGACATGGTCAATGTACTTATCCTTATCCTGGTCTTACTATTGGTCTTGGTTCCAGTAGTGATCGTAATCCTTGTCCTACTACTAGACCTGGTCCTAGTACTAATCCTGGTCCTGGATACTTACAAATAGCTTACAAGAACACAAACGAAAATCATACCCCCCATATACAATAAACGCTAATAAAAAACAAGCACTCACACAATTGAAGCATACACAACAAAAAAAAATCCAAACACAACACTTGTACAAATATTATATACACAAATTCAACAAGCATACACTTGTCTATAACATACAAACAAAGAGCATACAAAATACCCACATATAGAAGGAACACAAGCTAACAAACGCAAACAATGAAGAAACACACAAACACCTACCATATATACACAATCATAAATAACAACATATAGAAGTGGACCTTAGACAACGAATGAATACACAAAAACTTTTTGAGAACACACATAAGAAGCACACAATTAACAAATACACATACAAACAACAAATATTGACATTCAAACACACCATAGAAAAAAGACAAACAAACACATGCACAAGCAATACACATGAACAAACATTGAAATAACATAAGCGTACAAAAAAACTATTTTCAACCAACAAACACCTAAAAAAATTCAATTACAAACAATAGATAGGTGCATACAACAAAAACTCACATTCAACACGCATATGCTCAAATACAATATATATACAAAGAACACACCACATATAGACACACAAAGAACATGGAAAAACAAACAAAAACAGCAAAGAAACACACAAAAACCTAACACATGTACATATAATAAAAGAAAATGATATAAAGAAATAGACCACATATAATAAAAATATATATACAAACACTTATAAATAACATACATAGCAAACACACAATTTACAAATACACATATATTTGAAAAAACAACAAAGTCATAAACATAAAGTATACACAACAACAAGCTTATACACAAATACATCGATAAAAAACACACTCCTGAGAATAAAAAATAGCAATCCATACAAAAAACATATATGCATAAGAAAAATCCAAACATACTCATATATAATGAACACCCAAATACACGGAAACATAATCACACACACAACACACAACCAATACACTAAAAATCTTGCCCACGCACAAAACACATACTTAGTCATAAAAAACAAAAACAAATAATAATAAATATGCTTGGTCACTAACAACATACTCCATACATGCACACATTCAAATAACGTATGCATAAGGTGTACGCAAAACAAGTAACACACACAACATAAACACAAAACCTAAATTGACAACATAAGCAACAGATGCATACATAATTAGTCATAAAATAAAGCACAGACCAAACATACACACACTTAACCCTAAATCGTAAACAAAAAAAAAATATAAACACAACACAACTTACACACTAGCACACAACAACCATGAGCACACAGAACAAACACACAAACAAGTTAAATACACACATAGAGACTAACACAACAAACACAAATACAAAAATAAAATACGTGCACACAGATAAATAAAACATAGACACAAAAAAACATCACTCCTAAACAAACATATATAAACAAAACATACACACGTATCACACGGTACAAATTACAAACAATATATACAACATACACACTCACAAGAACATAACATACACATACAAATAACCATCATTTTTAGACAAACAACAACCACACATGAACAACTCAACAAACACATACAAGTGATAAGCATACAACAAGTTTATTTTCAACCAACAAATAGAAACAAAAAATATACTTACAAGTAATGGAAAAGAACACAAACAAAAAACATACACACATACAACAAACACTCAAATACAACAAGCACACACACACAATTAAAGCATACAAAACACGTACAATAATTATATACATGCATTTAACAAGCCTACACTTGTATATAACATACAAACAAAGAGCATAAAAAATACACATACAAAGAACGCAAGCAAACAAACAAGGACAAACAACAAAGAAACACACGAACACCTAACACATATGCACCTAATCATAAAAAATAAAACAAAGAAGTGGAGCTCAAACAACAAATGCATACACAAATACTTTTAAACAACACACATAACTAGCATATAATTAACAAATACCCGTACAAACAACATATATAGACATTCAAACGTACAACACAAAAAATTTATGCACAAGATATAGACATGCATAAACATTCGAATACTAAGACCACAACCAGGATCAATACTAGGATTAAGACTAATAGTTGAGGACTAGGAATAGTGTTTGGACCACATCAGTTGGTAGGACCTGGACCAGGTTAAGTACTAGAATAAGGACAATTAGTAGGACTAAGACCAAGATTAGTAATTGCTCCAGATTCAATAGTAGGACTAAGACAAGGATCAGCAATTGCGAAAGGTCAAGTAGTAGGACCAAGGCCACAGTCAGTACTAGGACTAGGTCTAGTAATTGGACCAAGACCAAGATAAGTACTAGGACTAGGACCAGGAGTAGCACTAGAACCAGGATCGGTACGTGGACCAAGATTAGTAGTAACACCAGAGCGCGGATCAACACTACCACCAGGAGTAGTAGTAAGACTAGGACCAAGACTAATAGTAGCACCAGGACCAGGATATGTATTACTGGTATTGTTCCAAGTACTTATCCTAGTGCTGGTCTCATTACTGATCCGATTCTAGGACTAATCCTGGTCATGGTCCTACTATTGATCTTGATGCCAATATTGATCCTATTTGTGGTGCTCTTGTTGGTCCTGGTCCTTGTCCTACTCACGGACTTGGTTCGAGTACCGATCCTGGTGCTACTTGTTGGTCCTAGTATCGATCTTGGTGCTACTATTGGTGTTGGTCCCAGTACTGATCCTGGTTCTAGTCCTACCACTGGTCTTTGCCCTAGTATTGATGTTGATCTTGGTGTTACTACTGGTCCTAATCCTATTAGTGATCCTGGTTCTGGTCTTTCTCCTGGTCCTACTACTAGTCCTTATCCTACTACTAGTCTTGGTGCAAGTATTGATCCTGGTCCTAGTGCTAATACTAGTCCTGGTCCCAATATTGATGCTCGTCCTAGTGCTACTATTGGCCTTAGTCCCAATAGTGATCCTGGTTCTGGTCCTACTACTTGTCCTTGTCATAGTACTAATCCTGATCCATGTCCTAGTACTAATCTTTTGGTCCTGGACCTACTATTGGTCCTAGTCCTAGTCCTAGCACGATCTTCCCTCCTTCTACCCTTAGACCTAGATTGATCCTTGTCCTAGTCCTAGCATACTAGTATTGATCCTGGTCTTTGTCCTAGTACCGATCCCGGTCTTTGTCCCAAGATGATCTTTGTCTTGATCTTATTACGATCCTGGTCCTACTACTAGACCTGGTCCCAAGACTAATCCTTTGTCTTGGATACTTATAAACAATGGATAAGAACACTAGTAAAAATCATACCTACACATACAACAAACGCTAATATAAACCAAGTACTCACACAATTGAAGCATAAACAACACCAAACAAAATCCAAACATAACTATAAAAACTCAATACATGTATAATGATTATATACACGCATTCAACAAGCATATACTTGTATATAACATACAAACAAAGAGCATACAAAATACCCACACATAGAAAGAACACAAGCAAACAAACGCAAACAACGAAAAAAACACAAAAAAAAACACATATAGGCAGTCAAACACACCATACAAAAAACACCAACAAACATATGCACAAGAAATACACATGCACAAACATTCAAATAACATAAACGTACAACAAATTTATTTGCAACCAACAAACACCTAAAAAAGTACACTTACAAACAATAGATAATAACACAAACAAAAGTCATACACACACATACAACAAAAACCCACATTCAACAAGCATAAGCTCAGATATAGGTGTATATATATATATATATATATATATATATATACAAAGAACACACACACACACACATACTTTTAAATAACACACACAAAAAACACAAAACATAAAATACACATAACAATAAGCCTATACACAAATACATCGATAAAGAACATACTCGTGAAAATATCAAACAACAATGCATATAAAAAAACATATTTGCATAAGCAAAATCCAAACATACTAATACATAATGAACGCAACCAAATACACCCAAACATAAATCACACACACAACACACAAACATTACACAAAAAAACTACCCACGCACAACATACATACCTAGTCATAAAAAACAAACACAAACAAAAAGAACAAATATACATAATCACTAACAACATACTCCACACATGCACACATTCAAATAACGTACACAAAAAGTACACAAACAAGTAACACACAAACATAAACAAAAATATAAATTTACAACATAAGCAAAGATGCATACACACTTAGTCATAAAATAAAAACGCACAACAAACATACACTTAACCCTAAACCTTAAATCAACAAAATAATACAAACAAAACACTACTAACACACTAGCACACAACAACCAGGAGCACATACTTAACAAACACACAAACAAGTTAAATACACACATAGAGACACACACAAACAAGTTAAATACACACACAAGAGACTAACATAACTAACACACATACTCAAATAACATACATAAACACACACAAATAAAACATAAACACACAAAAGCATCACTCCTAAACAAACATATCTAAACAAAACATACACACATATCACATGATACAAACTACAAACAATATATACAAGATACACACTCACAAGCACATCACAAACACATACAAATAACCAACCCTACACACACGAAGAAGAAAACAAACACATAAAAGTGATAAACATACAACAAATTTATTTTCAACCAACAAATAGAAACAAAACATATACTTACAAAAAAAGGACAAGAACACAAACAAAAAATACACACACAACAAACACTCATATACAACAAGCACATACACAATTAAAGCATACACAACACAAATGTACAAACACAAAACACTACAATAATTATATATACACATTAAACAGGCATACACTTGTACATAACATACAAACAAAGAGCATATAAAATACACGCACAAAGAACATAGACAAACAAGCACAAAAGCACCCAACACATATACACTTAGTCATAAAAAAACAATATAAAGAAGTGGAGCTCAGACAACAAATGCATACACAAATACTTTTAAACAACACATATAACAAGCACACAATTAACAAATACACAAACAAACAACAAATGTAGACATTCAATTGACAACACAAAAAAAACACATATAAAGCAATACACATGCACAAACATTCAAATAACATCAACGTAAAACAAATTTATTTTCAACCGATAAACCAAAAAAAATACGATTACAAAACAATAGACAATAACACAAACAAAAATCATACGCACACAACAAACACTCACATTCAACATGCATACACTTGTATACAATATACATACAAAAAACACACAACATATACACAAAGCGAACACAGGAAAACAAAACACAAAGATCAACACAAACAAATAGACACACAAACATCCAACACATATATACATAATCATAAAAAACGACACAAAGAAATAGACCACAAACAATAAAAATACATATACAAACACTTTTAAATAATACACAATTAACAAATACACATACACAAACAACATATATTAAAACCAAAACCCACAAAAAAACCACGCACGCACGACATATTTACTTAGTCATAAAAAAACAAACACAAACAGCAACAACAACAAATATACACAATCAATAACAACATATTTCACACATGCTCACATTCAAATAACATACACACAAAATACACAAACAATTAACACACACAACATGCATAAAAAAATTAATTTACAACATAAATCAACGAGATACTGTTGTTGACACTTAGTAATAAAAGGAAAACTTACAACAAACATGCACACACTTAAACCACATACACACCTATTAACAAAAAAATAAAAGCATACATACCTAATCGGGACCGAGCCTGGGACAAGGATCAATACTAGGACCGGGGCGGTAGTAGGGGAAGAGGACTAGGATTAGTTTTGGGACTAGATCTAATGGTAGGACCTGAACCGGAGTTAAGTACTAGAACCAAATCCAATAGTAGGAATAAGACAAGGATCGGTAATTGCAAGAGGTCCAGAGTAGGACCAAGACGAAGATTAGTAGTAGCACCGGAGTAGGATTAATACTACCACCAAGACTAGTAGTAGGATTAGGACTAGGACCATTAGTAGCACCAAGACCATAACCATGATTAATACGGGGACCGACCAGGACCCGATAGGACGAGGAGTAGGATCAATAATTTGAATAAGGTCCAATAGCAAGTCCAAGACAAGGGCAAGGATAATTGTTACAAGTAGCAGACCAAGACCAGATCACTCCCACGGCATCGAGATTAATAATGGGTACAGTCCATGATCCATAGTTGGACCAAGACCTAGAATTAGTACGGGACTAGGTCCAATAGTAGGACCAGGACCAAGACTAGTAGTAGGACAATGACCAAGATCGGTACTAGGATCGAGTCAAGAAGTAGGATGAAGACAAGGATCCGTTTTGGGAAAAAGGACTAGTAGTAGGACAAGAAGCAGGATTAGTACATTCACTTGGGGCCAAGATATATATATCAACCAGAACAATAATAGAACCATGACCAAGATCGCTAATTGGTCTAAGTCCAATAATAGAATCAAGACCAGACCAGGACCAAAATAGCACCATGATCAAGATCAATACTAGGACCAAGACCAATAGTAGGATGAGGACTAGGATTAGTTTTGGGACCAGATCCAATGGTAGGTCCTTGACCAGGTTAAGTACTAGAACCAGGACAAATAGTTGGACTAACACCAAGTTAGTAATTGCTCCAGATCCAATAGTAGGACTAAGATCAGATTAGTAATTGCAAGAGGTCTAGTAGCAAGACCACGAACACGGTTGCAGTCGGAACTAGGTCCGGGTTGGACCAGGACCAAGATAAGTACTAGGACAAGGACTAGTAGTAGCACCAGAAAAAGGATTGGTACTTGACCAAGATTAGTAGTAGCACCAAGTTTGGATTAGTACTACCACCAAGACTAGTAGTAGGACTAGGACCAGGACCAATAGTAGCACCGGACCAGGATCGGACTACTAGTACTAATCCCGCATTTATCCCGATGCCGATCGATCTTATTCATGGTGCTACTATTGGTCCTAATCCCGGTCCTACTACTCGACTTGGTCCTAGTATTCATGCTCGCCCAGGCTACTATAGGCCCTAATCCCAAAATGATCCTAGTTCTCGTCCTAGTAACGGTCTTTGTAATAGTACTGATCCTAGTCTATGTCCTAGTACTAACTGGGAACTAGACCTAATATTGGTCCTAGTCCTCGTCCTAGTACCGATCCTGGTCCTCCTTTACTTTTTGACCTAGACCAATTACGATCTAGATCTTAGTCCCACATAAGTGAGCTTGGTCTTGTTGCTATTACAAGTCTTGGTCCTAGTCCTAACATGGTCCCCATATTGATCTTTGTCCCCGATCTTACTCGTCCAAACAATCCTAGTCCCTACTACTAAACCATGTCCCAATACTAATCCCTCCTAGATACATACAAACAATGACAAGAACTTCAAATAAAAATCATACCCACACATACAACAAACGAATATTCCACAAGGAGTCACACAATGGAAGCATACACAACACAAAACAAAATCCAAATACAACACACGAACAATGATTATATACATGCATTCAACAAGCATACACTTGTATATATAACATACGAAAAAGAGCATAAAATATTTGCACATATAGAAAAGAACACAAGCAAACAAGCAAACAATGAAGAAACACACAAACACCCAACACATATACACACAATCATAAACAACAACATAAAGAAGTGGACCTTAGACAATGAATGAATACACAAAATCTTTTTGACAACATACATAACAAGCACACAATTAACAAATACACATACAAACAACAAATATAGACATTCAAACACACCATAGAAAGAAGAAAAACAAACGCATGCACAAGCAATACACATGGACAAACATTGAAATAACATAAGCGTACTAAAAAATTATTTTGAACCAACAAACACCTAAAAAAATTCACTTACAAATAATAGATAATAATACAAACAAAAGTCATACACACACATAGAACAAAAACTCACATTCAACATGCATACGCTCGTGTACAATATATATACAAAGAACACACCACATACACACACATGCACACGAAGAACATGGGAAAACGAACCTAAACATCAAAGAAACACCTAAACACCTAACACATATACACATAATCATAAAAAATGATATAAAGAAATAGACCATACACAATAAAAATACATATACAAACACTTCTAAATAACACACTGTCATAACCGTAATTACAACGAGACGACGAGCTCGCTAAATTTTGAAATGAATTTTATGGATTGTGGAGCCGCCACCAAATTTTATTTTAAAGGGAAAACATTTGGAAAAACCCTAACTTGAGGAAGAAATCTAGATTCAGTCGGTTACGAGTAAATAAGGTATCAAAAACCCTACTCACCAAAGAACGCACCCTTAAACTAAAGTGTGATATTTGAAAACTGTTCGATCCCTTAAAATAGAATAAAACAAACGAGGTTTATAGAAAATAGCCTGACAAATACTTGATCCCGTCCTACGTATTCCCTGCAACGAAACTCAAGGCTACAAACAGTTGCACTGTTTGGAAGAGTTTTAGAAGAATTTTGAGCTATTTGGTTTTCAAATATGCTTTTAGTTCCACATATGCACACTTAACCCCTAGTCTAAAAAAAACGAGGGTTGCACTTAGACTCATATGACTCTCTAAATGTCAAACAAATAGATGCTACCAGTTCGCACTTAGAGTTCATTACACGTGGAGAACCAAGGTTTTAGAAACTTTTTAGAAGAGCTTTTGAGTGATTTTGTTTTTAGATATGCTCTCATGTTCCACATGTGCACAAGTCTAAGGCAAACGAGGGTTGCACTTAGGCTCGCTATGACTCTCTAGATGTCAAACATCAGGCATGCAAACACCACCGCACCTAGAGTTCATTGCGTGAGAACCAAGGTTTTGGAAGAAGTTTTTAGAAGAGTTTTGGACGATTTTAGCCTTTAAACATCCTCTCGGAAAAGAACACATATGCACAGAGTCTAAGACAAACGAAGGTTGCACTTAGACTCATATGACTCTAAATGTCAAACAAGAGGGTATGCTTTAACAAGCATTGCACTTAGAGCTCATTGCGTGAGAACCAAGGTTTTTGAAGAAGTTTTAGAAGAGTTTTGGATAATTTTAGTTTTCAAAAAGTCTTCTCAAAGTTCCACATATGCACAGAGTCTAAGACAAACGAAGGTTTCACTAGACTCATATGACTCTCTAAATGTGAAACAAGAGGATATGCTACCAACAACACCTAGAGCTCATTATGAGAACCAAGGTTTTTTAGGAATTTTGGAAATTATTTTGTAAGAAAAGGAGTAATTTTGAAAGGAGATTAAGAAAAAGATCCTCAATCCACATGCACAGAATCGAAGGCAAGCTTAAGGTTGAACCACGATTCATATGATTCTCCAAACGATCGAAAGACAAGAGGTATGCACTTTCAACTTCGAGTTCATTGCGTGAGATATCGAGATCTTTTTAAAGCTTTGAAAGTTGTTGTTTAGAAAATGGAGTTTTTGAAGATTTGATTTAGAAAAGGAGGACATATAAACATAAACAAATCAGAAATAAATACATATAGAAGGATCCACACATGAAATTAATACCTAAACAAGTTTAAAAGGACAAGATCTACACAAACTTCAAGAACATAAGATTTTAGCACCAAAATTTGAATTCAATTCTCAGAATTTTTAGAAAATATTTTTGGTATATCTAAATATTAAAACCAACCAATTGAAATATATGGATCATAGTAATCAAACAAAACGAGTTTGACACAAATCTAACAAGAAATGAGCAAGTTATGCCCAATCAAATGAGCTAGGTTCATTCACACATCGAGATGAACATACTTCAGTAATCAAGTGATATAAATTTCATTTTAGATCCAAATTAGACAAATAATATCATTCCTGAAACTAGAGAAAAATATGAAGAGAACACAATAAAAATCACTAAAATCGGATATCATTTGATTGATCAAAAACAAAAACGAAAAACAGAGACGAAAATGAACTTCAAGAACATCAAGTTTTTGGACAAAATTTGAATTCAAATCTCAGAATTTTTAGAAAATATTTTTTGGTAGATCTTGAAAATTTAAAACCAAAAAATTGAAATATATAGATCATAGGAATCAAACAAAACAAATTTGACAAAAATCAGGCCAGAAATGAGCAAAGTATGCACAAATCAAATGAGCTAGGTTCATTTACACATCACGATGAACATACTTCAGTAATCAGGTGATAGAAATTTCATTTTAGATCCAAATTAGACAAATAATATCATTCCTGAAACTAGAGAGAAAGAGGAAGATAAAAAACAAAAATCACTGAAATCGGAGATCGTTTGATTGATCAAAAACAAAAACGAAAAACAGAGACGAAAATGAACTTCAAGAACACCGAGTTTTTGGCACCAAAATTTGAATTCAAATCTCAAAATTTTTCGAAAATATTTTTTGGTAGATCTGAAAAATTAAAACCAAAAAGTTAAAATATATAGACCATAGGAATCAAACAAAACAAATTTGACAAAAATCAGACCAGAAATGAGCAAGGTATGCACAAATCAAATAAGCTAGGTTCATTTGCACATCAGGACGAACATCCTTCAGTAATCAGGTCCTAGAGACTTCATTTCAGATCCAAATTATACAAATAATATCATTTCAGAAACTAGAAAGAAAGACGAAGAGAACGCAGCAAAAATCACTGAAATCAGAGATCATTTGACCGATCAAAAATGAAAATGAAAACAGAGACGAAGATGAACTCGAAAATCCAAGAAGACGCAAGAAAATTAAACGAAATAGAAGCAAGATCTAACCTCTCCATTGATGTTCTTGAATGCCACCTGATAGAATCTTGGAAGGTGATGAATAACTGGTTCCATGGAGGCCAAGAAGGTGCTCAATTGGATGTAGAATTCAAAAGTCTCTTCAAATGCTCCTCTTAGAAAAAAATCTAAAAGCCCCCTTTCAATGACCCCAAAGTGCTCCTCTCTCCCTCCTTAGAAATTCTAAAAATTTTTTTTTTAGAAATGAAGCCCCCTTTGAACTAAATGAAAGTCCCTATTTATAGATAAAATTTCAAAAAAAAAAAAAAAAAAAAGGAAAAATTTTTTAGAAGTGAAGAAGCTTTCGCCTTTTGTTTTCTAATTTTTCTCTTTTTGTTTTCTTTATTATTTTCTTTATTTTTATTTTTCTTTCATTTTCTTTTTTTTTCAATTTTCTTTTTTCTCTAACTAATTTTTAACCATCATTAACTAATCTAACTAACTTTCTAACTAAATTTTAACTAAAAATTTATTTTTTTCTTTCATTTTTCTATTTTTCTTTTTTTTGTTATTTTTTTTTATTTTAACTAAAAAAACAAAATAATTTATTTTGGGTTTTAAATTTATCCTCGACATAATCATAAGTGTTCACACACACAAAACAAACACATCATTAAAAAATACACATCTAATTGAAAAACAATAAAAACATAAACATAAAATACAATAACAACAAGTCTATACACAAATACATCGACAAAGAACACATGAAAATAAGAAACAACAACAATCCATACAAAAAAATATATGCATAAGAAAAATCCAAACATACTCACACATAATGAACATAAGCAAATACACGGAAACATAAATCACACATACAACACAAAACCAATACACAAAAGAACTACCAACACACAACATACACGCTAGTCATAAAAAACAAACACAAGCAATAACAAATATACATAATCATTAAAAACATACTACACACATATGCATACTTTGAAATAACATACAAACAGAGTATGCAAAAAAGTAACACAACACAAAAGAATTTCAACATAAGCAACAAATGCATACACACTTAGTCCTAAAATAAAACACACAACAAACATAAACACACTTAACCCTAACTCGTAAACCAAAAGAATAATATAAACACAACACTACTTCCACACTAGCACAACAACCATGAGCTCCACAGAACAAACACACAAACAAGTTAAATATACACATAGACGCACTTAAACACAAAGAGTAACACAAATAAACACACACCACATAGACACACGAAACATCATTCCTAAGCAAACATATCTAAACAAAACATACACATGTATCACACGATACAAATTACAAACAATATATACAACATAGACAAGAACATAACATACACATACAAATAACCATCAATTTTATACAAACAACCACCACACACGAACAACATAACAAACACATACAAGTGATAAACGTACAACAAATTTATTTTCAACCAACAATGAGAAACAAAAAATATACTTTCAAACAATGGAAAAGAAAACAAACGAAAACATACACATACAAAAAACATTCATATAAAATAAGCACACACAAAATTGAAGCATACAAAACACACATACAATAATTATATACACGAATTTAACAAGCATACACTTATATATAACATATAAAAAAAAGAGCATACAAAATACACACACAAAGAATGCAAGCAAACAAGCACCAACAACAAAGAAACACACAAACACCTAACACATATGCACATAATCATAAAAAAACATAAAAAAGCATCTCGGACATCAAATGCATACACAAACAACATATATAGACATTCAAACGTACAACACAAAAAAAAACACAAACAAACATATGCACAAGCAATAGACATGCACAAAATTCAAATACTAAGACCAGGACTAGGATCAATACTAGGACCAGAATGTAAGAGTAAAGACGAGGACTAGGATTAGTTTTGGGACTAGATCTAATGGTAGGACCGAACCAAGACAATTAAGTACTAGAACCAAATCCAATAGTAGGACTAAGACAAGGATCACTAATTGCAAGAGGTCCAGGAAGTAGGACCAAGACGAAGATTAGTAGTAGCACCGGAGTAGGATTAATACTACCACCAAGACTAGTAGTAGAATTAGGACCAGGACCAATAATAGCACCAAGACCATAACCATGATTAATACGGGGACCGGGACCGGCATTAGGACAAGGAGTAGGATCAATACCGGAATAAGGTCCAATTAGCGAGTCCAAGACTAGGATGAGGATTAGTACTAAGACAAGGGAAAGGATAATTGTTACCAATAGTAGGACCAACACGAGGATCAACTGCTCATCGAGATTAATAATGGGTACAGTCCATGATCCATAGTAGGACCAAGACCAATTACTACAGGGACTAGGTCTAATAGTAGGACCAGGACCAAGACTAGTAGTAGGACAATGACCAAGATCGGTACTAGGACCAAGTCAAGAACTAGGGATAAGACAAGGATCCGTTTACGAAAAGGACTAGTAGTAGGACAAAAGCGGGATTAGTACGAGGACTTGGGCCAAGATATATATATAAACCAGGAACAATAATAGAACCATGACCAAGATCGCTAGTTGGTCTAAGTCCAATAGTGGAATCAAGACCAGGACCGAGGACCAAGAGTAGCACCATGATCGGGATCAATACTAGGACCAAGACCAAAAGAGTAGGACGAGGACTAGGATTAGTTTTGGGACCAGATCCAATGGTAGGTCCTTGACTAGGTTAAGCACTAGAACTAGGACAAATAGTTGGACTAACACCAAGAGCGTGAATTGCTCCGATCCAATAGTTGGACTAAGATCGTAGATTAGTAATTGCAAGAGGTCTAGTAGCGGACTAAGGCCACAATCGTAAGATGCGAACTAGGTCCAAATAGTTAGACCAGACTAGTAAAGAGCACTTAACAAGGATTGGTACTTGGACCATGATTAGTAGTAGCACCGGAGCAGGATTAGTACCACCACCAGGACTAGTAGTAGGACTAGGACCAGGACCAATAGTAACACCAGGACTAGGATCAAGACTACTAGTACTAATCCCAAGATTTATCCTATCTGTGCGATCTTATTACTGATCCCAATCCTAGGACTGATCCCATCATGGTCCTATTACCTAGTCTGATGCCGGACTAATCTTATTTGTTGTGCTACTATTGGTCCTGGTCCTAGTCCTACTACTTTTCGACTTGGTCCTAGTATTCATGCTCGCCCTAGTGCTACCACAGCCCTAATCCCAATAGTGATCCTAGTTCTCGTCCTAGTACTAGTCCTTGTAATAGTACTGATCCTAGCTTATGTCCTAAGACCAACTGGAACTAGACCTAATATTGGTCCTAGTCCTGGTCCTTGTACCGATCCCTGGTCCTCCTTTCTACTCTTAAACCTAGACCAAGTTACTAATCTAGATCCTAGTCCCACTACGATCTTGGTCTTGATGCTATTACAAGTCTAGGTCCTAGTCCTAATATTGGACATGGTCCTAGTACTGATCATTGTCCTTATCTTACTACTGATCCTGGTCCAAGTACTGATCCTAGTCCTAGTCCTACTACTGAACCATGTCCCAATACTAATCCCGGTCCTAGATACTTACAAATGTGGCCAAGAACACAAAACAAAAATCATACCCACACATACAACAAACGCTAATATACAAAAAGCAATCACCTAATCGAAGCATACACAACACAAAACAAAATCCAAATACAACACACGCACAATGATTATATACACACATTCAACAAGCATACACTGTATATAACATAAAACAAAAGAGCATAAAATATTGGCACATATAGAGAACGAAGCAAACAAATGAAAACAATGACGAAACACACAAACACCCAACACATATACACACATCATAAACAACAACATAAAGAAGTGGACCTTAGACAATGAATGAATACACAAAATCTTTTTGACAACACATATAACAAGCACACAATTAACAAATACACATACAAACAACAATTATAGACATTCAAACACACCATAGAAGGAAGACAAACAAACACATGCACAAGCAATACACATGCACAAACATTGAAATAACATAAGCGTACTAAAAATTATTTTCAACCAACAAACACCTAAAAAAATTCCCTTACAAACAATATATAATAATACAAACAAAAGTCATACATACACATACAACAAAAACTCACATTCAACATGCATACGCTCGTGTACAATATATATACGAAGAACACACCACATACACACACATGCACACGAAGAACATGGGAAAACAAACAAAAACAACAAAGAAACACACAAATACCTAACACATAATAAAAATACATATATAAACACTTCTAAATAACACACAAAACAAACACACAATTAACAAATACACATTTATTTGAAAAAACAATAAACACATAAACATAAAATACACACAGCAACAAGTCTATACACAAATACATCGACAAAGAGCACACTCGAAAAAAAAAGAAACAACAGCAATCCATACAAAAAAATATATGCATAAGAAAAATCCAATCATACTCACACATAATGAACATAACCAAATACACGAAAACATAAATCACACATACAACACAAAACCAATACACAAAAGAACTATCAACACACAACACACACACTTAGTCATAAAAAACAAAATACAAGCAGTAACAAATGCATACACACTTAGTCCTAAAATAAAAACACGCAACAAACATACACACACTTAACCATAACTCGTAAACCAAAAAAATAACATAAGCACAACACTACTTCCACACTAGCACACAACAACTATGAGCTCACAAAACAAACACACAAACAAGTTAAATATACACATAGAGACACACAAACAAGTTTAATACACACACAAAGAGTAACACAACAAACACACATACTCAAATTACATACATGCACACACTTAAACCACACAGACACATGAAACATCACTCCAAAGAAAACATATCTAAATAAAACATACACATGTATCACACGATACAAATTACAAACAATATATACAACATAGACAAGAACATAACACACACATACAAATAACCATCACTTTTATACAAACAACCACCACACACGAACAACATAACAAACCCATACAAGTGATAAACGTACAACAAATTTATTTTCAACCAAACAAAGTAGAAACAAAAAAATATACTTACATACAATCGAAAAAGAACACAAACAGAAAAAATACACACATACAACAAACATTCATAAAAAAAGGCACACACAAAATTGAAGCATACAAAACACACGTAAATAATTATATACACGCATTTAACAAGCATACACTTATATATAAATATACACAAAAAGAGCATACAAAATACACACACAAAGAATGCAAGCAAACAAGCACAAACAACAAAGAAACACACAAACACCTAACACATATGCCCATAATCATAAAAAATCATAAAGAAGTGGAGCTCGTAGACAACAAATGCATACACAAATACTTTTAAAAAACACATCTAACAAGCACACAATTAGAAATTGCACATACAAACAACATATATAGACCTTCAAACGTACAACACAAAAAACACAAACAAACACATGCACAAGCAATAGACATGCACAAAATTCAAATACTAAGACTAGGACCAATAGTAACACGAGGACTAGGAATTGTTTTGGGGTGGTAGGATATGGATTAGGTTAAGTACTAGAACAAGACAATTAGTAGGACTAAGACTAGGATCAAGAATCGCACCATATCCAATAGTAGGACTAAGACCAGGATTTGTAATTGCAAAAGGTCCAGTAGTAGGACCAAGACCATGGTCAGATACAGACTTGGTCTAGTAGTTGAACTAGACCAAGATAAGTACTATGACCAGACCAATAGTGGAACCAAAACCACGATCAATATGTGGACTAGGATTAGTAGTAGTATAAGGAGCGGACTAGTACTACCACCAGATTACTAGTAGGACCGGGACCAAGACCAATAGTAGCACCAGGACCAGGATAAATACTAATGGTATTGTTCCAAGTACTTATCCTAGTGCTCGTCTAATTACCGGATCCTGATCTTAGGACTGATCCTGGTCATGGTTCTATCACGGGTCCCCATGCCCATATTAATACTATTTGTGTTGCTACCATTGGTCCCGGTGCTCATCCTACTACTGGACCTGGTCTTGTTCCTACTATTTTACCTAGGCCTAGTCTTACTATGACCTGGTTCTAATATCGATCCTGTGCTCTACATCGTTGTTGGTCTCGCTGGGTCCCAATATTAATGCTAGTCTTAGTGGTACTACTTGTCCTACTCCCAATAGTAACATTGGTTCTGGTCTTACTCCTGATCCTAGTACTTATCCTTGTCCTACTACTAGTCCTCTGTACCAACACTCATCCCTGTCCTAGTGCTAATACTAGTCCTGGTCCCAGATTGATGCTCGTCCTAGTGCTACCACTAACGGCCTTAGTCCCAATAATGATCCTAGTTCTAGTCCTACTACCTATCCTAATTGTCTTTACTAATCCTAGTCCATGTCCTAATATTGATCTTGGTCTTGGACCTTACTATTGGTCCCAGTCCTGGTCCTAGGCACGATCTTGGTCCTCCGTCTAATTACTTGGTCCCAAAGATTGATCCCGATCCCCATCCCTCAGTAGTAGTACTAATCGTGATCTTGGTCCCACATAGTGATGTTGGTCCTGATCTTACTACTGGTCCTGGTCCTAGTACTGATCCTAATCTTGGTCCTACTACTAGACTTGATCCTAGTACTAATCCTAGTCCTGAATACTTACAAACAATGGATAAGAACACAAACAAAAATCATACCTACACATACAACAAATGCTAATATACAATAAGCACTCACAATTGAAGCATACACAACACCAAAAAAATCCAAACACAACTATAAAAACACAATACACATACAATGATTATGTATACACATTCAACAAGCATACATTTTGTGTATAACATACAAAAAAGAGTATACAAAATACACACATATACAATGAACACAAGTAAACCAATGCAAACAATGAAGAAACACAAAGAAAAACATATATAGACATTCAAACACTCATACAAAAAACACAAACAAACACCTGCCCAAGAATACAAACATACACACAAAACACATACTTAGTCATAAAAACAAACACAAACGGAATAAATATACATAATCACTAACAACATACTCCACATTCATTACATTCAAATAACGTACACAAAAAGTACGCAAAACAAGTAACACACACAACATAAACAAAAATATAATTTTACAACATAAGTAATAGATGCATACACGTTTAGTGATAAAGCTAAAATACACTTAATTATATATAT
>JAMKYM010000659.1:0-45737 GCA_026541065.1 Canavalia ensiformis | reverse complement strand
ATCTTCATCCAGGATTGATCCTGGTCCACGGTACTAATGCTCGATCCTTGTCTTTGTCCTAGTACTGATGCTGGTCTTGATCTTATTACTGATCCTGGTCCTACTACTAGACCTGGTCCCAGTACTAATCCTTGTCTTGGATACTTATAAACAATGGATAAGAACACTAGTAAAAATCATACCTACACATACAACAAACGCTAATATAAACCAAGTATTCATTCAATACATGTATAATGATTATATACACGCATTCAACAAGCATATACTTGTATATAACATACAAACAAAGAACATACAAACAAAGAGCATACAAAATACCCACATATATGCACAAGAAATAAGAACACACAAATAAAACACACAAATAAAAAATACATATAGGCAGTCAAACACACCATACAAAAAGCACCAACAAACATATGCACAAGAAATACACATGCACAAACATTCAAATAACATAAACGTACAACAAATTTATTTGCAACCAACAAACACCTAAAAAAAGTACACTTACAAACAATAGATAATAACACAAACAAAAGTCATACACACACATACAACAAAAACCCACATTCAACAAGCATAAGCTCGTATATATATATATATATGTATATATATATATGTATATATATATATATATATGTATATATATATATATGTATATATATATATATATATGTATATATATATATATACAAAGAACACACCACATACACACACACACATACTTTTAAATAACACACACAAAAAACACACAAACATAAAATACACATAACAATAAGCCTATACACAAATACATCGATAAAGAACATACTCGTGAAAATAACAAACAACAATGCATATAAAAAAACATATTTGCATAAGAAAAATCCAAACATACTCACACATAATGAACATAAGCAAATACACGGAAACATAAATCACACATACAACACAAAACCAATACACAAAAGAACTACCAACACACAACATACACACTTAGTCATAAAAAACAAACACAAGCAGTAACAAATATACATAATCATTAAAAACATACTACACACATGCATACTTTGAAATAACATACAAACAGAGTATGCAAAAAAGTAACAGAAAACACAAAAGAATTTCAACATAAGCAACAAATGCATACACACTTAGTCCTAAAATAAAAACACACAACAAACATAAACACACTTAACCCTAACTCGTAAACCAAAAGAATAATATAAACACAACACTACTTCCACACTAGCACACAACAACCATGAGCTCACAGAACAAACACACAAACAGGTTAAATATACACATAGACGCACTTAAACCACATAGACACACGAAACATCATTCCTAAACAAACATATCTAAACAAAACATACACATGTATCACACGATACAAATTACAAACAATATATACAACATAGACAAGAACATAACATACACATACAAATAACCATCACTTTTATACAAACAACCACCACACACAAACAACATAACAAACACATACAAGTGATAAACGTACAACAAATTTATTTTCAACCAACAATGAGAAACAAAAAATATACTTTCAAACAATGGAAAAGAACACAAACAGAAAACATACATGTCGCAACCGTAATTCCGACGAGACGACGAACTCGTTAAAATTTTGAAAATGTTGATTTTGATGATGTGGAGTCGCCACCAAATTTTATTCAAGGGAAAAATATTTGGAAAAAACCCTGACTCAAGAATGAGCTTCTAAGTTCGGGTCGGTTACAAACAAGGGAAGGTGTTAGGCACCTTTTGCCCGTTCCGAAGAACGTACCCTTAAACCGAGTGTGATTTTGAAAATGTTTGATCCCTTTAAAGTGAAAAATAATTTGATGGAGGTTAGCCTGACAGGACTTGATCCTGCTCCTACGTATTCCCCGGTGCAATGGGAAACTCAAGGCTTACGTAGTTCTAGCGTATGAAGGCTTGACCTTCAAAAATGTTTGAGAGAAGATTATTTGATTTTGTGAAGGCTTGACCTTCAAAAAAAATGTTTGAGAAAAGATTATTTTAAAGATTTTGTTTTGAAAAAAAGGTTTGAAGATTTTGCTATTCGAAGAGAAATTTTAGTTTTAAGAGGGGTCTTTGGCCCACTCATGCACAAGGGCCCGAGGCGCTTACGGGGACCTATACGAACTACTAAATGTTGAACGACGGAGTAAACCGCGGTTCCCCATTTAGAGCCCATTGCGTGAGGCCTAGAATCCCAAATATCAGAAAAAGATATATATTTATATTTTTATTTGAAAAGGACCTCAAGTCCACTCATGCACAAGGCCCAAGGCGGCTAAGGCAGCACAAAGACCTATATGAACTACTAAATGTTGAACAGCAGGTAAACCGCCAGTTCCCCATTTAGAGCCCATTGCGTGAGACTCGAAGATCCTAAAATATTTGGAAAAGATCTTTTTAAATTTTCGAAACAGAAATATTTTGTAGAAGGCATCAATCTTAGAATAAAAGAAAGTTTGAACGTAATAAAAGATCTTTCGTTTTTTCTTTTTTACTGTATTTCCAGAAATTTTATGAATTTTGAATGTTCATTAGTGTTTATGAATTTTCTGAATTTTATAATGTATTTTTTAGTTTTCTTTGATTTCTATTTGTTTTAGAAATTTCTTTAATTTTTTATCTAAATTTCTAAATTTGGAATTAATTTTCTTATTTAAATTTTTTCTGGAACTTTTCTTATTTTTTCTAAATTTTTGTTAATGTTAAATTTTCTAATTTTTTCTGTAATTTTATGAATTTTTTGATTTTTCTGAATTTTCTCGAATTTTTTAATTTTTCTGTAATTTTATGAATTTTTTGATTTTTCTGTAATTTTTATTTAATTTCCTAAATTTTCTATATTTTTATTTATTTTCTGAATTTTCTAACTTTCTATATTTTCTGGAACTTTTCTTATTTTTTCTAAATTTTTTTTTTTGTATTTTCTGGAGTTTTTTATTTTTTTTATTATTTTTATGATTTTCTGTAATTTGGATTTTTAGGAGGGGCAGAATGGAGATTGACAGAAAAGCTAGGGACAGCATGGTAATTGCAGGTAGGGGACAGAATAGGGATTATCAAATTCTCCAGGGGTATTTTAGTAATCCACTAGCAAGGCGGGATGTCTTTTATGAATTTCTCTAGGGGCAATATGGTATTTAACTTGACGAGGGTCTGTTGGGAATTTCAGGATTTTAACAAAGGGCAGTATGGTAATTTTGACATTTGGGGATTTAAAATGGAGATTTGTTCCAACAGGGAGTCGAACCTGCGTCATGTAGGTGACGGGTAATGCATCCAACCACTGAGCTAAGCTCTTAATTGGTTTCATAATGACCTTTGTTATTCTTAAAGCAAGGTGGGGCTGGCATTTCTATGTAGAAGCCAACAGCGGGCCTTATGGAATTACAAGCATTGACAAAATTGCTAGTTTCGGAGAGAGATTCAACACGGCGGATTAATGAAGATATGAGGTGCAACCCCTAAGTAATAGATCCAACGACCAGGGTGCTTAAAGTGTGGCTATCACAAAAGGCATGGATGCGTACAACATAACAATGGAATAGCAAGTCTCATGCTAGAAGCTGGTATATTCATCAATTGAGGCAACATTTGCAAAGGTACCTACAGATTTCATGTTCACAGGCCGGCTTCTCGATCATTTTTGGATTAGCAAACATCTTGGAGAACAAATCCATGTTGATCAAACCCCTTTATTCATTACTCCTCATAAGGTTTGCTACAACCGAAAAGGCAACAGCTAAATTTTCTTCTTCAAGGATATCCTCCTCTATCTTTTGTTCAGTTTCTTGAGTGCAGGTAATACACATCACCTAGGCCCTTCTAGACTTCCATTACAAACACAAAAAAAAAATACAATATCTGCTCATGAATGGATTTAAAGCTACCAGCTACAGAAAATCTAGCAGGAGGCCCATCAGGGGTGATATTTCTCGACTAGGCAGATTAACTATGAGACTCTGCATACTGTTCCTTGAGAGCTAAACTTCCAAATGGTTATCATGAAATTTAGGCTCAATTTAGCTTGATAGTCTATTCTCTCCTTATGTGTTATCACTCGAGTGCATTACCATTTGACTGTAATTATCAAAAGCGCAAGATCCTTGCAAAGAAGAATCCTGGCTACTCTACTTCTTCAAAAACAGAGGATGGGTCTATGCTATGTTCAAGATTCAGAAATTTATTTTAACAGATCACCAACTTCTCTTTGAATTACCCTTGAACATCTGAACATTTAAACCTTTTAACTTTGAGTGTAATTCTAATCTAACAACCCGATTACCTACATTATTTACTTTGCATCATCCATCGATATTTCGCATGATTCTTGATCTCTTACAGGGTATATAACATTGCAGATTTCGATTTAAATCATATTATTCAGGGGCGATCTTGATTTCAAGAACATTAAGACCAGAGTGCAACTGACCTATGTGAAGCGTAGTTTCAAGCTTGAATCTGTGCAGCCAACAACAATGCGTCAATTGGAATGCGTTCGTCTTCTTGAATCCGATTGTGTTCCAATGCCCATTCAAGACGCTTGAATTCTCAGAAAGATCTTAATGCTGCTCCAAGAAAATCAACTTGTTTTTTCCTTCCCCAATCCAGAAGACCCTCTCCGCCTTCTGCCTTCGTCCTTTATAGGCCCCAAACCTTTGGCTTTTTTTTTTGATTTGTCCTTCTTTGCAAAATCTTTATTTTGGCCCCCTTTTTTTTTATTTGTTTCGTCCTTGGCCTTTTTAGTTTTGTCCTTTCTTTGCAAACTTTTCCAAAAAAACAGAAAAATTAAGATTTTCATTTCATTTCTGTTTTCTGTTATTTTCTATTATTATTTTTTTACTGTTTCAACATTATTATTATTTATTATTATTTTTATTTTTATTTTTTTTAGAATCAGTTTTTTTTTATTTATGTATATATATTATTTACTTATTTATTCATTTATTTATTTTTTTTCAGAATTAATTGGTTTTCAATTTTTGATTTTTTTTTGATTAATTTCATAATTTTATTTATTTTTTCTTTTTTTCCAGAATTTTCAGATTTTAGATTTTTTACTTAGTTTCTCCTTTTTATATTTTAAGTTAGTATTAGTTTCTTGATTAATTTTGATAATTGGGAGCCTCGGACATAAATGGGTGTTTACAGTTTGCCCCTCTTTACTCATTTTTCTACTAGATAATGTGAGAAATAATTCTCTGAATTATCGAGGTAGGAAATGAGTAAAGACGTGAACACCTAATGTCCGAGGTGGTTTTTTTTTTTTTTAGAAGTCCAAGCAGCGATTGAATGACCTTACCGACTTCGTGTGCCGATGGGGTTTGAATATGCAAAGCTGGATGGCATAGCCTAAGTAGGCTGGAATGAGTGAAGGCTTATTAGAACATGTGTGGAATGCCATGGGATTGCTTGTTTAGGACAAGCAAAATGAAATGAAATTGGCCTATTAAAACAGGCAAAGTAGAAGAGAAAGGCCCGTTAGGACGAGCTCAGTGGGGTAAAAAAAAAGGCTGTTTGAGGCAGGGAAGCGTGTAAGAACTAAAAAGTAAGGTATGTACATGGTGGCCTGACACTATAGGCCGGGGTGCAAAAAAGAAAACTTGGATGTGCAGAAAGAGACACTTGATGGTGGCCTGACACCATAGGCCGCGATGCGGAAAACTAAACTTCATGAGGCCTGACAACATAGGCCATGATGCAGCAATGTAAACTTGATGGTGACCTGACAACATAGGCCATGATGCAGAAATTTAAACTTGATGGTGGCCTGACAACATAGGCCATAATGCAGAAGTTTAAACTTGATGGGAATCCCGTTGTTGACGGAAAAATGCAAATGAAATCCTGCGGTTGCTAGGATGAATGCAAACCTGCTTGACAAGTGAACGGAAATTAAACATGTTTGAGGTCCTGTTGCTGACAGGAGAATGCAAATGAGGTCCCGTGTTGCCGGAAGATGCAAATGAAATCACAAGTTGCAGGGATAAATGCAAACCTGCTAGACAGGTGGATAGAAAAATTAAACATGCTTGAAGTCCTGTTGTTGACAGGAGAAAGCAAATGCGATCCCGCTGTTGCCGGGAAGAATGCAAATGAAATCCTGCTGTTGCCAGGATGAATGCGAATGAAATCCCGCTGGACAGATATATGCAGATGAGGTCCCGCCGTCGGGAAGATGCAAATGAAATCTCGCTTTGCCAGGATAAATGCAGACTGCTGACAAAACAGTAAAAATAAACATGCGAAGTCCTGTTGTTGACAGGAGAATGCAAATGGGGTCCCGCTCGTTGCGGAAAATGCAAATGAAATCCCGTCGCTGCCAGATAAATGCACTTGCTTGGCAATTGACAAAAATAAACGTGCTTTTGAAGTCCCGTTGTGATGGAGAATGCAAATAGGGTCCCGTCGTTTGCGGAAAATGCAAATGAAATCCTCGCTGTTGCCAGGATAAATGCAGATGAGGTCCCGCTATGGCCGGAAAATGCAAATGAAATCCCGCTTGTTGCCAGGATAAATGCGAACCGCTGACGAGTGGACAAAAATAAACATGCTTGAAGTCCCTTGTTGCTGACAGAGAATGCAAATGAGGTCCCGTTGCAGTCGAAAATGCAAATGAAATCGCTATTGCCAGGATAAATGCGAATGAAATCCTCGCTGACGAGGTGGATTTAAAAATAAACATGCTTGAAGTCCTGTTGTTGACAGGAGAATGCAAATGAGGTCCCGCTGCGTTTTAGGAAAATGCAAATGAAATCTCGCGTCGCAGGATAAATGCACTTTCTGGCAGTGGACAAAAAATAAACATGCTTAAGTCCCGTTGTTGACAGGAGAATGCAAATGAGGTCCCGCTGTTGCCGGGAAAATGCAAATGAAATCCTGCTGTTGCCAGGATAAATGCGAATGAAATCCTGCTTGACAGGATATATGCAGATGAGGTCCCGCTGTTGCCGGGAAGATGCAAATGAAATCCTGCTGTTGCCAGGATAAATGTGAAAGAAATCCTGCTTGACAGGATATATGCAGATGAGGTCCCGCTGTTGCCGGGAAGATGCAAATGAAATCCTGCTGTTGCCAGGATAAATGCGAATGAAATCCTGCTTGACAGGATATATGCAGATGAGGTCCCGCTGTTGCCGGGAAGATGCAAATGAAATCCTGCTGTTGCCAGGATAAATGCGAATGAAATCCTGCTTGACAGGATATATGCAGAAATAAAATTTGATGAGGCCTGACAACATAGGCCATGACATAGAAAATTAAAAGTTGATGACGGCCTGACAACATAGGCCTAAAGGCAGTAAATCTAAACTACAGGGTGGCCTGACAACATAGGCCTGAAAGCAGTAAATCTAAACTATAGCGGCCTGACAACATAAGCCTGAAAGCAGTAAATCTAAGATGCAATGCTTTAGCCTGACAATATAGGCCAGTGAGCAAGAATGTAAGGATGCAATGCTTTAGCCTGACAACATAGGCCAGTGAGCAGGAATGATGCATTCTACCTTGCGCTTGAAGGTTTCTTTCTGTTTTTTTTTGGCACTTGATGATTATTCTTTGAGAAAACTTGGGGAACCATATCTTGCCCCAGTTTAAAATATTCCTGACAATTGAGGAATGCCTTGATTTGAATGAAGTTTGGGCGAATATTTTGCCCCAGTTTAGGCCTCGATGAGATTGAGGATGAGCTTGACTTGAATTTTTCTGGGCAACTTTGCCCTATTGAGCTTGATTGGAGTTGAGGAATTGAGGATTGCCTCAGCTTGAATTTTCTTGGGCAAATGTTTGCCCCAGTTTGAACTTGACTAAAAGCTTGAGGATGACCTCAAATTGAATCGTGTGGGCAAGCATTTGCCCCAGTTTGATTGATCTAGCGTTGAGGGATTGATGATTGCCTCAACTTGAATTTTCTGGGAAAATGTTTGCCCTAGTTTTGTTCTTGGTTCAAAATTTGAGGATGACCCCAAATTAAATTTTTGTGGGCAAGTGTTTGCCCCAGTCTGGACCTGATCCGGGAGTTGAGGATGACCTCAAATTGAACTTTTGTGGGCAAGTGTTTGCCCCAGTTTGATCTGATCCAGAATTTGAGGGTGACCTCAAATTAAAATTTTTGGGGGCAAGCGTTTGCCCCTGTTTGGACTTGATCCAGAATTTGAGGGTGACCTCAAATTGAATTTTTGTGTGGGCGAGTATTTGCCCCAGTTTGGAAGTCTTTTAATTATGATCAACTCGGGCAATTTTACCGAGGTCTTAATTAGTTTTTGAAAGATGAGTTATGAAATGCTTGAATGGCAAAATGCTTATTGCGATGTTTGAATGAATGAACAAGAATATGGTGTTTGTGATGCTTGGATGCATGCAGAAATGATGTGGGTTCTTATTTTGATGCTTGAAATAATTATTTGATAAAACAGATGCTTTGAATGAATGCAAACCATGAAATGGTGTAAAATTTTTGTTTCTCTTGATTTTTGATTTTTCTGCCACCTTCTTCCTCGACAACCCCATAGTGGGTGTGAAAGGTATCAAGAATCAAGGCGAGCTGGATTGACTCAGTCTCTTGGTTTTATTGGGCAATTTTGAATCTTCTTTCCGGGATCTTTGAGATCCAACGGTGGTCAAAATTATTGAGTAAGACACACTCCTTTTTTGTGGTATCATGGCTGGTAGGAAGATGAATCTTTGGGAAACAATCCTGTCGTGTTGCAATGATTGAGGATTCATCCAACTTGTCATAACTTTTCAAGATTAATCCTTCTATTTTGACATTTTTCACATCTCTTTTGGCATGTGCGCTATTGAGGTGTGCGAAGTGATTCTGGATGATTAATGAAAAATATAGAGAAAGTTTGCAAAGGATGTTTGAGGTAGTGCTTGAAAGAAAAATGATAGAAGATGTGGGTTCGATTGCCCAAATGGCACCTATTGATGAAGAATGCCAGTACTGCTTTTCATAATCTTGATTGTCAGATTAGGCAAACTTTGAGAAATGGCAAAATTTTGCCCCAGTTTTAAGAAGATGTGCGGTGCAGAAGTGTCATGTTATCTTGGGATTCCTGTATTGACCTTTTTTGCCTGGGTTATTCTTTTGAGTTTTTAACCCAGCAGGTCTTTTGTATTGCCCTAACTTTTGCCTAGGTCGCCCTTATGGGTTTTCGACCTAGCGGGCTCTTGATTGTGCCCTAACTTTTGCCTAAGTCTCCTTTAAAGATTGTCGACCTAGCGGGCTTTTCTTTGATCGTGCCCTAACTTTTGCCTAGGCCGTTTTTTATTATTGACCTAGCGGGCTTCTGTTTGATTGTGCCCTATCTTTTGCCTAGGTCTTCTTTGATGGTTGACCTAGCGGGTTTTTCTTTGATCGTGCCCTAACTTTTGCCTAGGCCGTTTTTTATTATTGACCTAAGCCTTCGCTTGATTGTGCCCTATCTTTTGCCTAGGTCTTCTTTGATGGTTGACCTAGCGGGCTTCTATTTGATTGTGCCCTAACTTTTGCCTAGGCCGCCCTTTGAGGGTTTTCGACCTAGCGGGTCTTCTGTTTGGTTGTGCCCTAACTTTTGCCTAGGTCTCTTTTGAAGATTGACCTAGCGGGCTTTTCTTTGATCGTGCCCTAACTTTTGCCTAGGCCGTTTTTTAGTATTGACCTAGCGGGACTTCTGTTTGATTGTGCCCTAACTTTTGCCTAGGTCTTCTTTGATGATTGTCGACCTAGCGGGCTCTTATATGATCCTGAATTGTTGTTGAAAACCGGCAAGACCTTTTCTGATCATGACTTTGTCAATTCATTATTTTGAACTTTAACCCTACTTTTGCCTGGATTATTTTTGGCTTTTAATCCAGCGGGCTACTCTTCTTCTTGAATTTTATGTTTTGACCTTGATTTTGCCTGGATTATTTTTTACTTTAATCCAGCGGGTCTTCTCCTTTTTCTTGAATTTTGTGTAGTTGAATATTGATCTTGCCGGGATCATGTAAGGCTTCCGATTCAGCGGATCTTTTCTTCCATCCCTAATTTTTCCTGGATTTAAACTTGGTTCCAGCGGGATATTTTTGTTTGACAATACACCTTGAATGGTGATCTAGAATCCCTCATTGGGCTTTTCTCTTTTAAGCTTGATTAATTAGACGTTCAAGATTATTTATTACAGCACTTGCATCTTCACCAATTGGTATTTATTGTTTTGGTATAGGAATAAGGAGTGGGCTAAGTGATGAAAAGGAAGGGTAAAATTTTTAGAAGTAAAGCTAAAGGTGTAAGGCACGTGCTCAAGTGATATGAAAAATGTACTTTTGTATTTATTCATTGCTGTTTATTTACAAAAGATTAACTTTGAAAAGTACGACAATTTCTGGATGAATATCCTTAGTTTGTACAAGACGCCTACCGTGCCGTCTTTGCTCTCTTTCACCCTGGTTGACGGGCTCTCGTGGATTTGGCAAATTGTTTTCTCAGATTAGAGCAAGCCTCCCAAAATCCAGCCCATTTTGCATCAATCGCTTTGTACCTTTCGCTAACGCTAGGCAATCCTCGGTAGAATGACCAATGAATCCCGCATGGTAACGCATCCGGTGTTAGCATCGTACCATTTAGGATATGGTGGCTCTTGAGGTTTCAAAGGATAAGGCGCAACCAACGAGTTTTGGATGGAAGGAGGTAGGAGCTCGGTGTAGGAGATTGGGATAGGGCCTAATAGACAAGTTTCTTCTCCTTTTTCCGCTTTGATTAGGATTCCGGCTTATGGCTTGTGTTTGGGCCGTGTATGGTGTTGGTGGCCGGACTTGTGTCGCGTAATTGTAAGTAGGAGAGTATGGTGTTTGGTAGGTGGTAGCGGTGTAGGGATATGGTGTGTAAGGTGTGTATGGTGTATACGGTGGTGGTCGGAAGCCAGTTGGACCATACTGTGCCATTTGAGGAATGTATTGACCTTGATTAGAAGCCACATTGCAGGTTTCTCCTGTCTTTTTCCTCCCAGACCAATTGGAAGCATTGACTGTCCCCGTGGGCTTTTGTGCGATCTTTCCCCGGCGCATGCCACCTTCGATCCTTTCTCCAATGATGACGACATCAGAGAAGCTAGAAGTTATACTGCCGACCATCTTTTCATAGAAAGGATCTTGGAGTGTGTCTATGAACATGCTGACCAATTCCCTTTCGGATAAGGGAGGTTTACTTGAGCGGCCAATTCTCGCCAGCGTTGGGCATACTGTTTGAAGGACTCTTCTCCTTTCTTGGCCATATTCTGGAGCTGAGTCCGATCAGGGGCCATCTCTGTATTGTACTGATATTGTTTCGTGAAAGCCTCAGCAAGGTCTCTCCATGAACGGATGTGTGTCCGCTCCAGTTGAGTGTACCAGTTTGCGGCTGCCCCTGTTAAGCTGTCTTGAAAAAAATGGATAAGAAGCTTCTCATCGTAGGTACATGCAGACATCTTCCTGCAGTACATAGTAAGGTGTTTCTTTGGACAGCTGGTTCCTTGATATTTCTCGAATTCAGGAACCTTGAATTTGGGAGGGATGACCACATCTGGTACTAAGCACAAATCAGATGCATCTTTGGCTTCATAAGCGTTTCCCTCAATTGCCCGGATCCTGTCCTCTAGACCCTTCCATTTTTCTGTATCCTCAGTTGAGGGATGGCTTGGGTATTCCTCTGGCGGTGGTGATGGTGAGAAGACGGTATGTATACAGGGCGAGGCCCTTGGGTGAACATAGGATGCGTTCTCCCAACGGCTGCTTGGTAGGCTTGTGAGGTGGTGTTTGGAATGGCATAGGGGATGCCTATGGTGTTAGAGGGTAGGTTGTGTGTTTGGGCTTGTGTTTGGGTTTGTGTTTGGTTGTTTGAGGGTGCGTACCCATGAGGAAACCCATTGTGAACCCCTTCTGTTTGCGAAGGTATGTTTAATGGTGGGTGTGGCCCAGGAGGTGTGTTGGGTCAATTGGTTCCTTCAAATAGTGATTAGTCGCCTCCTTTGTTTTGACAATTGGATGGCCTCTATTAGCTTGGCTATCCGCTTCTTTCTGAACTTGACCTCATTCCTCGCTTCCTCATTCGTCTCTCCAGCTCATCCATGATTCTTGATTGTGCTCGAGTTCTATAAGGATGTCGAGGAAGCTGTGTTTCTCCAATTTTCTGTTAAAGTTAAAAATTAATTTTTGAAAAAAATTTGAATGCGACAAATCGTGACCGATTAAAATGTGTATGCACAATGAGTATGAATATGTGGAATGATTTTTGAAATCCCTTTTTTTGATGATAAATTTATGACTGGATGAATGCATGTCATGCACAAATAACTTTAGAGGCTTTTGACTATTTTAAAAAACACAGAGTTGCTTTATTTATTCATCCTTGATTTTTAACAATTTTGTTTTTAGGAGTTTTGGTATTTTTTATTTTGCTGGAAAAAAATTTAGTTTTGCTAGAGTTTTTCTAGAAAGCGTTCTTTAGGTTTTCAATATTTCGTCTTTTTATATTTTCAGAAACAATTTCCATAATCTTTTTATTCTTTATAACATTTTTCAAGCTTTCCTTTAAATCTTTTCATGTTTTCAATATTTTTAAAAGATTATTTTCCTAATTTTCCTATTTCTAAAACATCCTTTTAAGTTTTCTTTGGAAAATATTTTCAAAATATTTTCTAATTTTTCCTAGGAATTTTCTCCTTCTATTTTGGTTTGCTTGACTTTTATCTTGATTTGATTTTTGTATCCCCAACTGTGGCTTTCAACTCCTTTTCGCCACTTCGGATGGTTTGGTTCAACTAAATGTCTGCGAGCAATGAACCTGGTATTTTGAAAGGAGTGTGTGTGCCCTCCTTTCTTCTTGTGTGGGTTACCTGTCTTAAGGATCTATGTCCTTTTATATGAACCTCTCAAAGGTGGTTAGTAATCCTAAGGGTATAAAGGTCACCAGAGCCAAGTTCCAGTCCATAATGCTTGCCACAACAGTAGAAGTAGCCACTAGTTGTGGGGCATTATGAATAGGACGCACTCTAGCTGAGATTTGCATGATAGCCACACAGGACGTAGGCCCCAGCGTGACACCACTAGATCCCTCTATCCTAGGTAGCACTCAGACCCGGGTGTAGGGCCCCACTCATGATAAATGCATATGCAATGTATGAGGGCACATAAATTTGGGATACCTGCAATTGGGGAAATTGCACAGATATATATAGCAATTTATTGTTTGTCTATCCTAGGGTTATACAGAGAATAAACAAACAGACAACAAATAAGTAAACAGATAAATAAATCGTGCAAAAAAATACAAGAAAGAAATCGTGCAAATAAACAAGAAAGAGATCAATGATGACGCACTCAATTGAATGGGCTTGACTCTCTAAAGTCCCCAGTGGAGTCGCCATCTGTCGCAACCGCAATTCCGACGAGACGACGAACTCGTTAAAATTTTGAAAATGTTGATTTTGATGATGTGGAGTCGCCACCAAATTTTATTCAAGGGAAAAATATTTGGAAAAAACCCTGACTCAAGAATGAGCTTCTAAGTTCGGGAGTCGGTTACAAGTAAGGAAGGTGTTAGGAAAGGCTTTGCTGCCCGTTCAGAGTACCTTAAAGCGAGTGTGATTTTGAAAATGTTCGATCCCTTTAAAGTGAAAAATAATTTGATGGAGGTTAGCCTGACAGGACTTGATCCACACTCCTACGTATTCCCCGGTGCAATGGGAAACTCAAGGCTTACGTAGTTCTAGCGTATGAAGGCTTGACCTTCAAAAATGTTTGAGAGAAGATTATTTGATTTTGTGAAGGCTTGACCTTCAAAAAAAATGTTTGAGAAAAGATTATTTTAAAAGATTTTTGTTTTGAAAAAAAGGTTTGAAGATTTTGCTATTGAAGAAAATTTTAGTTTTAAGAGGGGTCTTTGGCCCACTCATGCCTGAGGGGCGGCTAAGGCAGCACAGGGACCTATACGAACTACTAAATGTTGAACGACGGGTAAAGCGCGGTTCCCCATTTAGAGCCCATTGCGTGAGGCCTAGAATCCCAAAATATCGAAAAAAAGATATATATTTATATTTTTTATTTGAAAAGGACCTCAAGTCCACTCATGCACAAGGCCCAAGGCGGCTAAGGCAGCACAAAGACCTATATGAACTACTAAATGTTGAGCGGATTGCGCGAGTTCCCCATTTAGAGCCCATTGCGTGAGACTCGAAGATCCTAAAATATTTGGAAAAGATCTTTTTAAATTTTTGAAAGCATGAAATATTTTGTAGAAGGCATCAATCTTAGAATAAAAGAAAGTTTGAACGTAATAAAAGATCTTTCGTTTTTTCTTTTTTACTGTATTTCCAGAAAATTCAGAAAATTCATAAACACTAATGAACATTCAAAATTCATAAAAATTTCTGGAAATACGGTAAAAAAAAAAAACGAAAGATCTTTTATTACGTTCAAACTTTCTTTATTCTAAGATTGATGCCTTCTACAAAAATATTTCTGTTTGAAAATTTAAAAAGATCTTTTCAAATATTTTAGGATCTTCGAGTCTCACGCAATGGCTCTAAATGGGAACCGGCGGTTTACCCTCATTCAAACATTTAGTAGTTCATATAGGGTCTTTGTGCTTTGCCTTAGCCGCGTTGGGCCTTGTGCATGAGTGGACTTGAGGTCCTTTTCAAATAAAAATATAAATATATATCTTTTTCTCGATATTTGGGATTCTAGGCCTCACGCAATGGGCTCTAAATGGGAACTCGCGGTTTACTGCTTCAACATTTAGTAGTTCGTAGATAGGTCCCTCAGTCGTTTAGCCGCCTCAAAGCCTTAGGCATGAGTGGGCCAAAGACCCCTCTTAAAACTAAAATTTCTCTTGAATAGCAAAATCTTCAAACCTTTTTTCAAAACAAAATCTTTAAAATAATCTTTTCTCAACATTTTTTTCAAGGTCAAGCCTTCACAAAATCAAATAATCTTCTCTCAAACATTTTTGAAGGTCAAGCCTTCATACGCTAGAACTACGTAAGCCTTGAGTTTCCCATTGCACCGGGGAATACGTAGGAGCAGGATCAAGTCCTCGTCGTTAACCTCCATCAAATTATTTTTCACTTTAAAGGATCAAACATTTTCAAAATCACACTCAGTTTAAGGGTACCGTTCTTCGGAACGGGCAAGTAAGGTGCCTAACACCTTCCTTACTTGTAACCGACTCCCGAACTTAGAAGCTCATTCTTGAGTCAGGGTTTTTTCCAAATATTTTTCCCTTGAATAAAATTTGGTGGCGACTCCACATCATCAAAATCAACATTTTCAAAATTTTAACGAGTTCGTCGTCTCGTCGGAATTACGGTTGCGACTGTAAACACCCATTTATGTCCGAGGCTCCCAATTATCAAAATTAATCAAGAAACTAATACTAACTTAAAATATAAAAAGGAGAAACTAAGTAAAAAATCTAAAATCTGAAAATTCTGGAAAAAAAGAAAAAATAAATAAAATTATGAAATTAATCAAAAAAAAATCAAAAATTGAAAACCAATTAATTCTGAAAAAAAATAAATAAATGAATAAATAAGTAAATAATATATATACATAAATAAAAAAAAACTGATTCTAAAAAAAATAAAAATAAAAATAATAATAAATAATAATAATGCTGAAACAGTAAAAAAATAATAATAGAAAATAACAGAAAACAGAAATGAAATGAAAATCTTAATTTTTCTGTTTTTTTTGGAAAGTTTGCAAAGAAGGACAAAACTAAAAAGGCCAAGGACGAAACAGCAAATAAAAAAAAAGGGGGCCAAAATAAAGATTTTGCAAAGAAGGACAAATCAAAAAAAAAAGACAAAGGTTTGGGGCCTATAAAGGACGAAGGCAGAAGGCGGAGAGGGTCTTCTGGATTGGGGAAGGAAAAAACAAGTTGATTTTCTTGGAGCAGCATTAAGATCTTTCTGAGAATTCAAGCGTCTTGAATGGGCATTGGAACACAATCGGATTCAAGAAGACGAACGCATTCCAATTGACGCATTCTTTGTTAGCATGCCTGATTCAAGCTTGAAACTACGCTTCACATAGGTCAGTTGCACTCTGGTCTTAATGTTCTTGAAATCAAGATCGCCCCTGAATAATATGATTTAAATCGAAATCTGCAATGTTATATACCCTGTAAGAGATCAAGAATCATGCGAAATGTCGATGGATGATGCAAAGTAAATAATATAAGTAATCGGGTTGTTAGATTAGAATTACACTCAAAGTTAAAAGGTTTAAATGTTCAGATGTTCAAGGGTAATTCAAAGAGAAGTTGGTGATCTGTTAAAATAAATTTCTGAATCTTGAACATAGCATAGACCCATCCTCTGTTTTTGAAGAAGTAGAGTAGCCAGGATTCTTCTTTGCAAGGATCTTGCGCTTTTGATAATTACAGTCAAATGGTAATGCACTCGAGTGATAACACATAAGGAGAGAATAGACTATCAAGCTAAATTGAGCCTAAATTTCATGATAACCATTTGGAAGTTTAGCTCTCAAGGAACAGTATGCAGAGTCTCATAGTTAATCTGCCTAGTCGAGAAATATCACCCCTGATGGGCCTCCTGCTAGATTTTCTGTAGCTGGTAGCTTTAAATCCATTCATGAGCAGTATTATTGTTTTTTTGTGTTTGTAATGGAAGTCTAGAAGGGCCTAGGTGATGTGTATTACCTGCACTCAAGAAACTGAACAAAAGATAGAGGAGGATATCCTTGAAGAAGAAAATTTAGCTGTTGCCTTTTCGGTTGTAGCAAACCTTATGAGGAGTAATGAATAAAGGGGTTTGATCAACATGGATTTGTTCTCCAAGATGTTTGCTAATCCAAAAATGATCGAGAAGCCGGCCTGTGAACATGAAATCTGTAGGTACCTTTGCAAATGTTGCCTCAATTGATGAATATACCAGCTTCTAGCATGAGACTTGCTATTCCATTGTTATGTTGTCTGCATCCATGCCTTTTGTGATAGCCATTGCAAGTGCACCCACAAGTCAGTGGATCTATTACTTCCGGGGTTGCACCTCATATCTTCATTAATCTGGCTGTGTTGAATCTCTCCCAGAAACTAGCAATTCTGTCAATGCTTGTAATTCCATAAGGCCCGCTGTTGGCTTCTACATAGAAATGCCAGCCCCACCTTGCTTTAAGAATAACAAAGGTCATTATGAAACCAATTAAGAGCTTAGCTCAGTGGTTGGATGCATTACCCGTCACCTACATGACGCGGGTTCGACTCCCTGTTGGAACAAATCTCCATTTTAAATCCCCAAATGTCAAAATTACCATACTGCCCTTCGTTAAAATCCTGAAATTCCCAACAGACCCTCGTCAAGTTAAATACCATATTGCCCCTAGAGAAATTCATAAAAGACATCCTGCCCTTGCTAGTGGATTACTAAAATACCCCTGGAGAATTTGATAATCCCTATTCTGTCCCCTACCTGCAATTACCATGCTGTCCCTAGCTTTTCTGTCAATCTCCATTCTGCCCCTCCTAAAAATCCAAATTACAGAAAATCATAAAAATAATAAAAAAAATAAAAAACTCCAGAAAATACAAAAAAAAAAATTTAGAAAAAATAAGAAAAGTTCCAGAAAATATAGAAAGTTAGAAAATTCAGAAAATAAATAAAAATATAGAAAATTTAGGAAATTAAATAAAAATTACAGAAAAATCAAAAAATTCATAAAATTACAGAAAAATTAAAAAATTCAGAAAATTACAGAAAAATCAAAAAATTCATAAAATTACAGAAAAATTAGAAAATTCAGAACATTAACAAAAATTTAGAAAAAATAAGAAAAGTTCCAGAAAATTTAAATAAGAAAATTAATTCCAAATTTAGAAATTTAGATAAAAATTAAAGAAATTTCTAAAACAAATAGAAATCAAAGAAAACTAAAAAATACATTAGAAAATTCAGAAAATTCATAAACACTAATGAACATTCAAAATTCATAAAATTTCTGGAAATACAGTAAAAAAGAAAAAACGAAAGATCTTTTATTACGTTCAAACTTTCTTTTATTCTAAGATTGATGCCTTCTACAAAATATTTCTGTTTCGAAAATTTAAAAAGATCTTTTCCAAATATTTTAGGATCTTCGAGTCTCACGCAATGGGCTCTAAATGGGGAACTGGCGGTTTACCTGCTGTTCAACATTTAGTAGTTCATATAGGTCTTTGTGCTGCCTTAGCCGCCTTGGGCCTTGTGCATGAGTGGACTTGAGGTCCTTTTCAAATAAAAATATAAATATATATCTTTTTCTGATATTTGGGATTCTAGGCCTCACGCAATGGGCTCTAAATGGGGAACTGGCGGTTTACCTGCTGTTCAACATTTAGTAGTTCGTATAGGTCCCTGTGCTGCCTTAGCCGCCTCAGGCCTTGTGCATGAGTGGGCCAAAGACCCCTCTTAAAACTAAAATTTCTCTTCGAATAGCAAAATCTTCAAACCTTTTTTTCAAAACAAAATCTTTAAAATAATCTTTTCTCAAACATTTTTTTTGAAGGTCAAGCCTTCACAAAATCAAATAATCTTCTCTCAAACATTTTTGAAGGTCAAGCCTTCATACGCTAGAACTACGTAAGCCTTGAGTTTCCCATTGCACCGGGGAATACGTAGGAGCAGGATCAAGTCCTGTCAGGCTAACCTCCATCAAATTATTTTTCACTTTAAAGGGATCAAACATTTTCAAAATCACACTCAGTTTAAGGGTACCGTTCTTCGGAACGGGCAAGTAAGGTGCCTAACACCTTCCTTACTTGTAACCGACTCCCGAACTTAGAAGCTCATTCTTGAGTCAGGGTTTTTTCCAAATATTTTTCCCTTGAATAAAATTTGGTGGCGACTCCACATCATCAAAATCATCATTTTCAAAATTTTAACGAGTTCGTCGTCTCGTCGGAATTACGGTTGCGACAATACACATACAACAAACATTCATATAAAATAAGCACACACAAAATTGAAGCATACAAAACACACGTACAATAATTATATACACGCATTTAACAAGCATACACTTATATATAACATAAAAAAAAAAGAGCATACAACACAAAGAATGCAAGCAAACAAGCACCAACAACAAAGAAACACACAAACACCTAACACATATGCACATAATCATAAAAAAACATAAAAAAGTGCATCTCAGACATCAAATGCATACACAAACAACACATATAGACATTCAAACGTACAACACAAAAAACACAAACAAACACATGCACAAGCAATTGACATGCACAAAATTCAAATACTAAGACCAGGACTAGGACCAATACTAGGACCAGGACCAGTAGTAGCACGAGGACTAGGATTAGTTTTGGGGTGGTAGGATCTGGATTAGGTTAAGTACTAGAACCAAGACAATTAGTAGGACTAAGACTAGGATCAGTAACTGCACCATATCCAATAGTAGGACTAAGACCAGGATTTGTAATTGCAAAAGGTCCAGTAGTAGGACCAAGACCATGGTCAGTACCAGGACTTGGTCTAGTAGTTGAACCAGGACCAAGATAAGTACTATGACCAGGACCAATAGTGGCACCAAAACCAAGATCAATATGTGGACCAGGATTAGTAGTAGCATAAGGAGCAGGACTAGTACTACCACCAGGATTACCAGTAGGACCAAGACCAAGACCAATAGTAGCACCAGGAACAGGATAAATACTACTGGTATTGTTCCCAGTACTTATCCTAATGCTCGTCTAATTACTGATCCTGATCTTAGGACTGATCCTAGTCATGGTTCTATTGCTGGTCCTGATGCCCGTATTAATACTATTTGTGTTGCTACCATTGGTCCTGGTGCTCATCCTACTACTGGACCTGGTCCTGTTCCTACTATTTTACCTAGGCCTAGTCTTACTACTGGACCTGGTTCTAATATCGATCCTGGTGCTACTACTGTTGTTGGTCCCGAACCCTGGTTCTGGTCTTACTCGATCAAAGTTACTACTAGTCCTACCAATACCGATCCTGGTCCTGCTAATCCTAGTATTGATGCTCGTCCTAGTGCTACTACTGGCCTTAGTCCCAATAATGATCCTAGTTCTAGTCCTACTACTGGTCCTAGTTGTACTACTAATCCTAGTCCATGTCCTAATATTGATCTTGGTCCTGGACCTACTATTGGTCCCAGTCCTGGTCCTAGTACTGATCTTGGTCCTCCTTCTACTCTTAAACCTAGACTGGTTACTTATCCAGGTCCTAGTCCTAGTACTAATCTTGGTCCCAGGATTAATCCTGGTCCTGGTACTAGTACTAATCGTGGTCTTGGTCCCAATAGTGATGTTGGTCCTGATCTTACTACTGGTCCTGGTCCTAGTACTGATCCTAATCTTGGTCCTACTACTAGACTTGATCTTAGTACTAATCCTAGTCCTGAATACTTACAAACAATGGATAAGAACACAAACAAAAATCATACCTACACATACAACAAATGCTAATATACAACAAGCACTCACAATTGAAGCATACACAACACCAAAAAAAAAAATCCAAACACAACTATAAAAACACAATACACATACAATGATTATATATACACATTCAACAAGCATACATTTATGTATAACATACAAACAAAGAGCATACAAAATACACACATATACAAAGAACACAAGTAAACCAATGCAAACAATGAAGAAACACAAAGAAAAATCATATATAGACATTCAAACACCATACAAAAAACACAAACAAACACCTGCCCAAGAATACAAACATACACACAAAACACATACTTAGTCATAAAAAACAAACACAAACAGTAACAAATATACATAATCACTAACAACATACTCCACACCTTCACACATTCAAATAACGTACACAAAAAGTACACACAACATAAACAAAAATATAATTTTACAACATAAGTAATAGATGCATACACGTTTAGTGATAAACCTAAAATACCCTTAATTATATATATACGCATTTAACAGGCATACACTTGTATGTAACATACAAACAACGAGCATACAAAATACACGCACAAACACAACAAACACACAAGCGATAAACGTACAACAAATAGAAAACAAATATACTTACAAAAAATGGACAAGAACACGAACAAAAAAATACACACACAACAAACACTTATATATAACAAGCACACACACAATTAAAGCATACACAACACAAATGTACAAACACAACACACATACAATGATTATATATACGCATTTAACAGGCATACACTTGTATATAACATACAAATAAAGAGCATACAAAATACATGCACAAAGAATTCAGGCAAACAAGCACAAAAGAAAAACACACAAACACCCAACACATATACACATAATCATAAAAAAAAACATAAAAGAAGTGGACCGTAGACAACAAATGTATACACAAATACTTTTTTGACAACACACATAACAAGCACACAATTAACAAATACACAAAACAAACAACATATATAGACATTCAAGCATACAACACAAAAAACACATACACAAGTAATATATATGCATAAACATTCAAATAACATAAACATAAACCAATTTATTCTCAACCAATAAACACCTAAAAATACACTTACAAACAATAGATAATAACATAAACAAAAATCATACACGCACACAACAAAAGCTCACATTTAACACGCATACACTTGTATACAAAGAACACACCACATACACACAAAGAAAACACAGGAAAACAAACAAAAACAACAAAGAAACACACACAAACACCCGACACATATATACACAATTATAAAAATAACATAAAAAATAGACCATAGACAATAAAAATATATACACAAACACTTTTAAATAACACACAATTAACAAATACACATTATCAAATACAACATATATTTGAAAACAACAAACACACAAACATAAAAACAAACAACAAGACCAAGATCAATTTACTTAGTCATCAAAAAAAACAGTAGGAACAACAACAAATATTACTTTTGGGACCAAATCCAATGGTCAAGATTCAAATAACGTTAAGCACACAAACTAGGACAAACAAGTAGGACACAACATGGATAAAATAAATTTACAATAAGTAGGATTAAGACCAAGATAAATAAAAGGAAAAGTAGTAGGACCAAAAACATGGTCACATACTTAAACACTAGGTACCTATTAACAAAAAAATAAAAGCATACATACCTAATCAACATAGCACTAGAACACACTCAAATAATATTGACCAAAAAAAAAACATCAAACACATTATACATACCACAAAACAACCAGTAGGACAAACAATAAACAAAAAACTAACAACCATAGGACCAGGATCAGTACTACATATTGTTCCCACAACCATCTTGGTGCTCATCTATTTCTCTATCCCTATCTTGGGATTGAAATAACATACATAATCCTATTATTGGTCACTAAAAGACTATATACACACATCTTAACATCGTAAATAACAAACAAAATACTTAGTCTTGGTCCATAAACCTGGTCCTACACACACTACAAACACACACTTGGTCTTGGTCACACATATTAAAAAAAAACATACAAATCACATCCCATAACCACCCAATATTGATCCTGGTTTTGTCCTATCCAATTGGTCTAGGTCCTAGTACTACTAATTGTCCTTGCTCAAACTTATCCAAAGTGCCATTCCTCTTGGTCCCACAAGATCCTATTCTTGTCTTACTCCCAAGGTTCTAGTCCTGCTATTAGTCCATGTCCTACAAGTCCCCTAACTGATCTTGGTTCGGTGCTAATACTATTCCTAGACCTAGTATTCATGAATTAGTGTTACGACTAGCCCTAGTCCCAATAGTCCTAGTTCTCAAAGTCCTACTACTTGTCCTGGTTGTTAAACTGATCTTGATCCATGTTCTAGTACTAATATTGGACCTAGACCTACTATTGGTCCCAATCTTGGTTCTAATACCGATCTTTGTCCTCCTTCTACTCTTTCTTAGACTAAACTCTAGGTCTTAATCCCTAACACCTTGGTCTTAATCCTATTTACATAGGTCCCTTCTCCCTAGACTTGATGCTGGTCTAGTCTCACTTACATGGTCGATGTCTTATCCTTATCCCCGGTCTTAATTGGTCTTGGTTCCAAATTGAGATCGTAATCCTGGTCCTACTACTAGATTTAATAGTACTAATCCTACTCCCGGATACTTACAAATAGCTTAAAGAACACAAACTAAAATCATACCCCATATACTTTAACGCACAAAAACAAGCACTCACCAAGCATAATTTTAAAAAAAAAAAATCCAAACACAACATGCTTGTACAAATATTATATACACGAATTCAACAAGCATACACTTGTCTATAACATACAAACAAAGAGCATACAAAATACCATGTAGAAGGAACACAAGCTAACAAACAAACAATGAAGAAACACACAAACACCTACCACATATACACAATCATAAACAACAACATATAGAAGTGGACCTTAGACAACGAATGAATACACAAAAACATTTTAGAACACACATAACAAGCACACAATTAACAAATACACATACAAACAACAAATATTGACATTCAAACACACCATAGAAAAAAGACAAAAAAAACACATGCACAAGCAATACACATGAACAAACATTGAAATAACATAAGCATGCAAAAAAACTATTTTCAACCAAAAAACACCTAAAAAATTCAATTACAAACAATAGATAGGCGCATACAACAAAAACTCACATTCAACACGATATGCTCAAATACAATATATATACAAAGAACACACCACATATAGACACAAAAGAACATGGAAAAACAAACAAAAACATCAAAGAAACACAAAAAACCTAACACATGTACATATAATAAAAGAAAAATGATATAAAGAAATAGACCACATATAACAAAAATATATATACAAACACTTCTAAATAACATACAAACACACAATTTACAAATACACATTTGAGAAAACAACAAAGTCATAAACATAAAGTATACACAACAAAAGCTTATAATCAAATACATCGATAAAAAACACTCCCGAGAATAAAAAATAGCAATCCATACAAAAAACATATATGCATAAGAAAAATCCAAACATACTCATATATAATGAACACCCAAATACACGGAAACATAAATCACAACACAACACACATACTTAGTCATAAAAAACAAAACAAATAATAATAAATATGCTTGGTCACTAACAACATACTCTCCATACATGCACACATTCAAATAACGTATGCATAATGGTTAAAACAAGTAACAAACACAACATAAACACAAAACATAAATTTACAACATAAGCAACAATATGCATACATAATTAGTCATAAAATAAAGCATCACCAAACATACACACACACTTAACCCTAAATTAAAAAATAAAAAAAAAAAATATAAACACAAATAACTTACACATTTAGCACACATTTTTAATTTTGAGCACATAAAAAAACACACAAACAAGTTAAATACACACAAAGAATTACACAAAAACATCATATTATAAATAAAATAATGCAAAATAATGTATTAGACACAAAAAAACATCACTCCTAAAAAAACATATATTAAACAAAAAATAATATATTAGGTATAACACGGTATAAATTAAAAAATATATACAAACAAGCACTCACAAGAACAAACATACACAAAAATAATGATCATTTTTAGACAAACATCCACACATGAACAATACAACAAACATATACAAGTGATAATTTACAATAAGTTTATTTTCAACTAATAAATAAAATTAAAAAATATACTTACAAGAAATGGAAAAAACACAAATTGCCAAACATACACAATACAACAAACACTCAAATACAACAAACACACACACACAATTAAAGCATACAAAACACGAACATGATAATTCATACATGCATTTAACAAGCCTACACTTTTATATAACATACAAACAAAGAACATAAAAAATACATATACAAAGAACGTCAAACAAACAAGGACATGAAAATTTTTGTTTTAGGTAAATTTAAAATTAATTTTATATATAATATAAATTATGTTTATATTATTTTGTGTCATATAATTTTTAAATATATAGAATGAAAATTTAAACTTTAGTATTTTAAGACTTTATTTTTACTATTAGTGTCCCTCTTTTTTTTTTTTTCTCGTTGTTATTCTTGTATTAGTTTGAGTTCCTTAAACTCTTCTTAATGATTCAATTTTCTTTAACTCATGAAAAGGTTTGAGGAGATTAAAATTAGTTACAAGCTTTATAGTTATGATAACATGATTCTAATTCTTCTTCTCCTTAATGCTTTTATATTAGTTTTAAAAATTTTTATCCTCTTCTATTTTTATTTGTTGATATATGAAAATGTATTTGGTTTATTAGTTTTTAAAATTAGGAATAGTCATAAGGTTTGTGTTGCATGAATTTGGGGTTAAAGCTTATGCATTTACATATAAAGTCTTTTTACATTTTCACCATAAACCTAAACATGGAAGAAGAAAATGATATGAAGAAATATAGTTTCAAATTCATCTTGAAACGAAAGATTTTGGAAGGACAAAGATTATTCAATTATGCTTCTCACATTTCAAGCATTTGTTTTTAACATAGGAAGGATGAAGATAATTTAATTATGCCTGAGTGCACAAAGTGCAACATTTTCCAAGAAAATATTTACACTAACTTATAACTTCTTTTGACATTTATTTTTAATTATTATTTAATTTTTAAATAATATTAATTTTTATTTATTTCTTAATTACTTTTAAAAAACCATTATTTAATATAATAAGTAAATCAATGAGATAAATTAAATATATAAAACTATTTAATAATGATTTTAATATATATAAATAAAATATTAATTAATTAGATATTAAATATGTTTTTAGTTCTTTCGATATTTTAAATTTTTAAATTTAGTTTTTCATTTTAAAATTTTATGATTTTATTTTACTTTCCTCCTTTTGTACCATAAATTCAAGGAAGAAGAACGATCGTTAAGACGAGAAAACCCAAGAAGGAGAAAGACAATTTAACTATGTCTCTGTTCATTTTCATAAGTATTATACAATAAAATACTGTGTTGCACCTGTTAAAAAACTTTTTTCATATTTATTTTTAATTATTATTTAATTTTTTAAATAATAAAAAATTTTATTTATTATTAAAATATATTTACAAAAACAATTATTTAATTTAATAACTAAATTAATGAGAAAAATTAAATATATAAAATTTTTAATAATAATTTTAATATATAAATTAATTTTATATTAAATATACTTTTAGTTCTTTCGATGTTTTAAATTTTTAAGTTTAGTATTTAATTTTAAAATTTACTGGTTTTCATCTCTATTTTTGAATATAAACTATTTTAAATTTATTAAAATAACATACACTTAACATGTATCAATATTTTACACTTTAATTATAATAAGGTAAAAGTAATCTTTTAAAAAAATAAATTTATTATTTCAAAATTAAAAATTTAAATCAAAATTTTATGATTCTATGATAAATAAAAATTTATTTAATCCCCTAATTTTCAAATTTTATATAAAAATTTAAAGAATATATAAAAATAAAATGAACAAAATGTTATACATATATTTTTATGTCATAAGAAGAATATAAGAAAAAAAACCAAATTTTATTTTCTTAATTATAAAATTACAAATAAAAAAATTTAAAACAGAATTAATAAATCACTAGTTAATTTAATATACAAGTTAAACTTTACAGAGTATAAAATAAATTTTCTTTGATAATAAATTTTTGTATTTCATGTTCTAAAATAAAATTACTTAAGTGATAATATTTTTACTTTTTAAAATACTATTTTCACTTGTCTCCTTCTTTTTTATTGTCATTGTTCTTCTAATTGTTTGGATTCTATAAACTCTTTTTAATGGTTCAATTTTTTTCACCAGTGAGAGGTTTAAGGTAGATGAAAGTGAGTTATAAATTTTATAGTTGAAGTAACAATGGTTACTTTTTCTTATCCTTTTCATTTTAGATTTTAAATTTTATATCCTCTTCTATTATTGTCTGTTGATATTGTTGATGTGTGAAAATGTATTTGGTTAGTTAGTTTCAAAGATTGGCCATAATGATTTTTCTGTTGCACTAATATTGATGTTAAATATTATAGATTTTCATATTAGACATTTTTACTTCCCTGCACCATAGACTAAGACGTGAAGATGTTTGATGATCGTTTAAAAACGAAAGAGAAACGTAGTTTTAAATTCGCTACATAGATCAAGCATTTGCTTTAAATACATGAAGGAGAAAGACAATTTAATGATATATGCATGGTGCACCACGCCGTAACGCTTGTATAAGAAAACATTGCACCTATTGAAAAACATCTTTCAAATTTATTTTTAATTATTATTTAATTTTTTAAATAACACTAATTTTTATTTATTATTTAATAATTTTTACAAAAAATAATTATTTAATTTAATAAGTATTTTTATAAGAAAAATAAAAAAATAAAAAATATATAGTAATAATTTTAATGTGTATGAATAAATTATTCACTGATTTTATTTTAAATATATTTTTAGTACTTTTGGTATTTTAAACTTTTAAATTTACTTTAACATTTAAAATTTACTTATTTTAATTCTTTTCTTTAATATAAACCTTTTTTTGTTTTTTAAAATAACATACACTTAATATGTATCAATATTTTACACAATAATTACAATAAGGTAAAAATAATTATTTTAAAAAACAAATAATTAAATTTATTACTTTTAAAATTACAAATTTAAATGAAAATTTTATGATTCTGTAATAAATAAAAATATATTTAATCCCCTCATTTTTAAATTTTATTTAAAAATTTACGTAATATATAAAAAAAATGGACAAAATGTTGTCCATGTATGTTTATATAATGAGAAGAATATAAAAAAAATCAAATTTCATTTTGTTATTATAAAATTACAAATAAAAAAATTTAACACAGAATTAATACATCATCAAATAATTTTAATATACTAGTTAAACATTACAGAGTACATGATAATAAATTTTTGTCTTCCATGCTCGAAAATAAAATTACTCAAGTGATAATATTTTTTTAAGACTTTTGTAAGTCCTTTTTTTTTGTTGCTGTCGTTGTTTTTATACTTGTTTGGACTCCTTAAACTCTTCCCGATTATTCAATCTTGTTTTATAGTTGAAGTAAGGATGGTTCTATTTTTTCTTCTCCATGTTTTCTTTTTAAATTATACATTTTATATCCTTTTCTATTATTTGCTGTTGATGTTTGAAAATGTATTTGGTTCATTAGTTTCTAGTATTAGTCATAGTTTTGATTTTTTTTACATGAATATCAATGTTAAATATTATAGATGGTGACATGAGAATTTTTTACTTCCTGCATCATAAACTAAGATGTGAAGATGTCTGATGATCATTTAAAAACGAAGGAACACAAGAAACATAATTTCAAATTCGCTCCATAAATCAGACATGTGTTATAAAAAAAAAAAGGAGAAAGACAATTTAATGATATATGTCTGGTACACCACGCCGTAACGATTATACAAGAAAACATTATCTTAAACTTATTGAAAAACTTCTTTCACATTTATTTTCAATTATTATTTAATTTTTTAAATAACACTAATTTTTAATTATTATTTAATTACTTTTAAAAAATATTTATTTAGTATAATATGTAAATTTATTAGAAAAATTAAAAAATTAAAAATATATAGTAATAATTTTAATATGTATAAATAAATTATTAACTGATTTTATATTAAATATATTTTTAGTACTTTTGATATTTTAAACTTTTAAATTTACTTTATCATTTTAAATTTACTTATTTTAATATCTTTTCTTATATATAAACTATTTTTTGTTTTTTAAAATAACATAAACTTAATATGTATCAATATTTTACACATTAATTACAATAAAGTAAAAATAGTTATTTTGAAAACAAATAATTAAATTTATTATTTTAAAATTAAAAATTCAAATGAAAATTTTATGATTCTATAATAAATAAAAATATATTTAATCCCCTCATTTTTAAATTTTATATAAAAATTTAAGTAATATATAAAAATAAAATGGAGAAAATGCTATACATGTATTTTTATGTCATCCGAAGAATATAAGAAAAAAAAAATCAAATTATAGTTTCTTATTATAAAATTACCAATAAAAAATTTTAACACAGAATTAAGAAATCAATAATTAATTTAATATACAAGTTAAACTTTACAGAGTATAAGATAAATTTTCTATGATAATAAATTTTTATATTTCATGTTCTAAGATAAAATTACTTAAGTGATAATATTTTTACTTTTTAAGATATTATTTTCATTTGTCTCCATATTTTTTGCTGTCATTGTTCTTTCATTTCATTGGTTCCTTAAACTCTTCCTAGTGATTCAATTTTTTTCAACGGTGAGGAGGTTTAAGTAAATCAAAGTGAGTTACAAACTTTATAGTTGAAGTAACAATGGTTCTACTTTTTCTTATTCTAGATATTTTCGTTTTAGATCTTAAATTTTATGTCCTCTTCTATAATTGCTGGTTGATGTGTAAAAATGTATTTAGTTCATTAATTTCTAATATTAGTCATAGTTTTGATAATAAAATTTTGTATTTCATGTTCTAAAATAAAATTACTTAAGTGGTAATATTTTTTTAAGACATTTTTTTTTACCTGTGTCCTTTTTTTTTTTTCTGTCATTGTTCTTCTACTTGCTTGGGTTCTTTAAACTCTTCCCATCATTCAATTTTGTTTAACCGCTGAGGCGGGTTTTAGTAGACTAAAGTGAGTTACAAGCTTCATAATTGAAGTAACGATGATCCTTCTTTTTCTTATCCTTGATGTTGTCATTTTGGATTTTAAATTTTATAACCTCTTCTATTATTACCTGTTGATGTGTGAAAATGTATTTAGTTCATTAGTTTTTAATATTAACAATAATTTTGATTTTTCTCTTGCATGAATGTCAATATTAAATATTATAGATTTTCACATGAGAGTTTTTTACTTTCCTGCACCATAAACTAAAACGTGAAACGTGAAGATGCCTGATGATGGTTTAAAAACGAAGGAGCACAGGAAACGTAGTTCCAAATTCTTGCATAGATGAAGCATTTGCTTTAAATACACGAAGGAGAAAGGCAATTCAATGATATATGCATGGTGCACCACGCGACAACGATTATACAAGAAAAACACTATCTTGCACATATTAAAAAACTTTTTTCATATTTATTTTCAATTATTATTTAATTTTTTAAATAATACTAATGTTTAATTATTATTAATTACTTTTAAAAAGATATTTATTTAATATAATAAGTAAATTTATGAAAAAAATTAAAAATATAAAATATATAGTAATAATTTTATTATGTATAAAGAAATTATTAATTGATTTTATATTAAATATATTTCAGTACTTTTGATATTTTATACTTTTAATTTTACTTTATCATTTTAAATTTACTTATTTTAATTTCTTTTCTTATATATAAACTATTTTTTGTTTTTCAGAATAACATATACTTAATATGTATCAATATTTTACACATTAATTACAATAAGGTAAAAATAATTATTTTTAAATACAAATAATTAAATTTATTATTTTAAAATTAAAAATTTAAATGAAAATTTTATGATTCTATAATAAATAAAAATATAATTACTCCCCTCATTTTTAAATTTTATATAAAAAATTTAAGTAATGTATAAAAATAAAATGGACAAAATATTATACATGTATGTTTATATCATTAGAAGAATAGAAGAAAAAAAAATCAAATTTTAGTTTGTTATTATAAAATTACAAATAAAAAATTTAACACAGAATTAATACATCACTAAGTAATGTAATATACAAGTTAAACATTACAGAGTATAACATAAATTTTCTATGATAATAAATTTTTGTATTTCATGTTCTAAAATTAAATTACTTTAGTGATAATATCTTTTTAAGACTTTTTTTTTCACATGTATCCTTCTTTTTTTGCTGTCATTGTTGTTTTAGATTTTAAACTTTTTATGTTCTTCTATTATTGCTTGTTGACATGTGAAAATGTATTTGATTTATTAGTTTTTAAGATTAGCTGTAGTTGTGATTTTTCTCTTGCATTAATATGAGTATTAAATATTATAATTTGTCACACCAGTATTTTTTAATTCCCTGCACAATAAACTAAGACGAGAAGATCAGAAAATAGTTCCCAATTTGTCGCATTTTTTAGCCTTTGCTTCTAATATACGAAAGTGAAAGACAATTTAATTACGCGTGCTGCATCACTCCGCAATGATGATACAAGAAAACACTATCTTGCACATGTTGAAAAACTTCTTTCATGTTTATTTTTAATTATTATTTAATTTTTTAAATAACATTAATTTTTATTTATTATTTAATTACTTTTACAAAATTAATTATTTAATATAATAAGTAAATTTGTGAATGATATTAAGAATATAAAATATTTATTAATAATTTTAATATGTATAAATAAATTATTAGCTAATTTTATATTAAATGTATTTTTAGTTCTTTCGATATTTTAAACTTTTAAATTTACCTATTTTAATCTCTTTTCTTAAATATATACTATTTTTTTTATTAAAATAAAATACACTTAACACATATCAATATTTTACACATTAATTATAATAAGGTAAAAATAATTGTTTTGAAAAATAAAAAATTAAATTTATTATTTTAAAATTAAAAATTTAAATCAAAATTTTGTGATTTTATAATAAATAAAAATATATTTATTCCCCTAATTTTTAAATTTTATATAAAAATTTAAATAATAGATAAAAATAAAATAGACAAAATGTTATACATGTATTTTTATGTCATGCCAAGAATATAAGAAAAAAACTTAAATTTTATTTTGTTGTTATTAATTATAAATCAGAAAATTTAACATAGAATTAATACATCACTTATTATTTTAATATACAAGTGAAACATTACAAAGTATAAAATAAATTTTTCTATGATAATAAATTTTTATATTTTTTGTTCTAAAATAAAATTACTTAAATGATAATATTCATTTTTTAAGATATAATTTTCACTTGTCTCCTTCTTTTTAAGTGTTATTGTTCTTCTAGTTGCTTGAGTTCCTTAAACTTTTCCTAAAGATTTAATTTTCTTTCATGGGTTTAAGTAAATTAAAATAAGTTACAAGCTTCATAATTGAAGTAATTATGATTCTACTTCTTATCTTTAATGCTTTTTATTTTAGTTTTTAAATTTTTATCCTCTTTTGTTATTGCCTGATGATGTGTGAAAATGTATTTCATTTATTAGTTTTTAAGACTAGCACTAGTGGTGCATTATTTTGGAAGTTAAACTTATGGGTTTGCATATGAACTCTTCTTCCTTTCCTGATTTCGCATCAAAAACTTAGATGAAAAAATGCTGGAACCCAAAAAAACATAGTTTCAAATTTTTTCGCACATTTCAAGCATGTGTTTTTAACATGGAAAGGAGGAAAAATATTTAATTATACCTGCTACACCATGCTGCAAATGATTATACAAAAAAAAAAAAAACATGATCTTACACTAATCGGGAAACTTCCTTCACATTTCTTTTTATTTGTTATTTTATTTTTTAAATAATACCAAATTTTATTTATTTTGATTATTCTTTCAAAAATAATTATTTAATATAATGACTAAATTAATGGGATAAATTAAATATTGAAAAATATTTAATAATAATTTTAATAATATAAATAAAATATTAATTCATTTTATATTAAATCTACTTTTTGTCCTTTTTATATTTTAAATTTTTAAATTTAGTTTTTAATTTTATAATTTAATGATTTTAATCTCTACTTTTAAATATAAAATATTTTTGTTCTATTAAAATAACATACACTTAACATGTATCAATATTTTTAACATTAATAATAATAGGGTAAATATAATTTATTTTCAAAAATATAAAATACAAAATTTAATAATTTAATTAAAAATTTAAATCAAAATTTTATAATTTTATAATAAATAAAAAATATATTTAATCCACTAATTTTAAAATTTTATATAAAAATTTAAATAATATGTAAATATAAAACGTACAAAATGTTATACATGCACTCTCATGTCATGAAAAGATTATAAATAAAATAAATAAATTTTATTTCATTATTATAAAATTACAAATAAGAGAATTTAACATACAATTGAACATACAATCGGTTCTGGTACTAGTATTGATTGTGGTCCTAATGCTATGAATGGTTCTAATCCCAATATTGATCCTTGTACTAGTCGTAGTTCTAGTCCTACTCGTGGTTCTGGTCGTACTACTAATCTTGGTCCTAATCCGAATACTGATCCTGGTCATGGTCCTACTATTAGTCCTTGTCCTAGTCCTACTGTAGGTATTGGTCATACTGGTATTGGTCCCAATTCTAATCCTAGTCCTAGTGGTACTACTTGTCCTGATTCCAATACTGATCCTTGTCTTGGTGCTACTATTTGTCCTGGTCATAGTATTGATCCTGGTTTTTGTCCAAGTATTGATCCTAGTCCTACTATTGGACCTGGTCCCAATATAGATCTCGATCCTGGTACAAGTCCATATCCTATTGCTGGACATGGACTAGTTACTAATCCTAGTGCTAGTTCTACTATTAGTCCTTGTCCCAATATTACTCCTGGCCCATGTCCTAGTACTGATCCTTATCCTGGTCCTAGAAATGATCCTGGTCCTGGTCCTACTAGACCTGGTCACAGTATTGATCCTTGTCTTAGTCCTACTACTAGTCTTGACCCCAGTATTGATCTTGATCCTTGTCCCACTATTGGTCTTAGTCCTGGTCCTACTACTAGTATAGGTGCTGTACTGATCCTGGTCCTGGTCACAGTATTGATCCTGGTCTTGGTCCAACTATTAGTCCTCATCCTAGTCTTATTAGTGATTTTGATCGTAGTAGCAATCATAGTACTGGTCCTAGTCCTATTCCTACTACTGGTCCTTTTCTAGGGACTAGTCCTTGTCTTGGTCCAAGTACCGATCCTGGTCCTATTGTCATGGTCCTTGGACTAATCTTGGTCCTAGTCCTACTACTGGTCCAGGTCCCAAAACTAATTTTGGTACGAGTCCAACTACTGATCCCAGTCCCACGACTGATCCTGGTCCTACTACTACTCTTGGCCCCACTACTAATCCTTGTACCACTAGTGGACCTGGTTCCAATACTTATCCTGGTCTTGATTCTACTACAAATCTTGGTCTCAATATTGATTGTCTCAATCGTAGTCACGATGAGATGACGAACTCGCAATTGTAATCAAATGTGGCCTATAAATAAAAGTAGAAGCCAATTTGGAAAGGGGATGTTTCAAAAATTTTGTGTAAAATCTTAGGTGAATTAGTTGAGTTTCAGATCCATTGTTTTATCCCATCCTATTTATTTGCAAGAAGTTTTGCTATTCAATTGAAATCAAGTGAGATAGGTATTGAAGGAATAGGGAAAGGAAATTCCGATTGTGGCCTATGATTCTTCTGGATTGGAATTGAAATATTTAGCTCATGCAATTTGTTTAAATACATCATATGTGTTCTTACAACCAAAGTGAATTGAATAATAGGCAGTGTGAAAGAATCCTGTGATTTGAGCTTCACTTGCAAAATTCAATAGCTGAAGAATCTTAGGAAGACTTATGTTCCTTTACATGATTTTTCAGCAAGACTGAGTCGATCGTACACGACAAAATACCAAGACTCATGTGAGAGGCATCTGGTTCGACCATGCCTCCACAAACTGAACAGGTTCACTATGGGTTCCCTCATGATCATGCATCCTCCTTCATAAGACAAACACAAGCCCAAACACAAAATCTGCTTTCAAACACCATAGAAATTCCTTATACCATTCCAAACACTACCTCATAAGCTTACCAAACAATTGCCAGGGGGACAAATCCTATGTTCACCCAAGGACCTCATCCTATACACATATCATAGTCTCATCCTCAACATGGCAGGAGAACATCAAAGACATCCTTTTAACAAAGGTGCTGAAAGGTGGAAAACCTTAGAGGAGAGGATCCTAACAATAGAAGGAAATGCATATGATCTCAGAGACGCATCTGATTTGTGCCTTGTCCCAAATATGGTCATTCCTCCGAAATTCAAGGTTCCTGAATTTGAAAAATAACAAGGAACTAGCTTCCCGAAGAACCACTTGATCATGTACTGCAGGAGGATGGCCGCCTGTGTTCATGATGATAAGTTGCTCTTCCACTTCTTTCAAGACAGCTTAATTGGGGCAGCTACAAATTGGTATACTCAATTAGAACGGACACATATCCGTTCATGGAGGGATCTGGCTTATGCATTTCAGCAAGACTGAGTCGATCGTACACGACAAAATACTTGGTGCATCTATAACTCATGTTAGAGGCATCTGGTTCGAATCCCACCCAAGGCTATTTGTTTTAAGGCAAATCACTCCCGAGTACCAATTTAGGGCCGTAGGCAACAATCAAAAGGACTGAGCTAATTGGGCCATGGCAGCTCCTCAAACTTGGACCCTACACATTCAAGATACATGGCAACTAACCAAGCCAACTACAAAGTGAGCCACAGGCCAAGCCATTCTAAATTGGGCCGCCTTGAATCAGAACGAACCCAAACCATTGCCACTCATGGACTATCCCAAGAATAGCTTGTTGCCATTTTGCACTCAAATGGGCCACCATATTGGGCGAAGTTAAAATTAAAATAATTGGACCATTCCAATACTAATTGGACTTTACTGGTTGCTTACTTAATTGGGCCCTGCCGATTCTAACTGGACCTACATCCATGATAAGAATAAGTGGTTAAAGTAATAATTTGGGTTAAGCCCAACCCCTTTTTCATCAAATCCAATTCTCGTTTTTCTACTTGAAACCGGATCTATTTTAATTTGGGTCAGACCTAATCTCAATTTCTTTTTAAGATCAAGTCCCTCTTTAATTTGGTTCAAACCCAATTTAAATTTGAATTCAAGTTCCTTTTTAATTTGGGTCAAACCTAAATTTACTTAAATTTTAATCCAAGCCTAATTTCATTCTTTTATTTTTGAAATTAAGTCTTAATATGGGTCTAACCCATTTTTCAATTTTTTTAATTAATTTGAAATCAAGTTTTCTTTAATTTTGGGTCAAGCCCAATCCCCATTTATTTTGTTATTTTACGGAGTAGATCCCCTTTTTAATAATTCTAGAGTCTCACACAATGAGCTCTAAACACGAACTAGTAGCTTTTTCTATTGTTTGATGTTTAGAGATTCATATGGGTCCCAGTGCAGCCGTAGTTGTCTCGGACCCTGTGCATATGTGGACAAAGAATTATTCAAAAATATCTAAGTTGCTTTTAAAATCATCTTTTAATCTCTTTTTCCGAAGATCAAGTCTTCAAAAAACCAAAACTACGTAGCCTTGAATTTCCCATTGCACTAGGGAATACGTAGGAGCAGGATCAAGTCCGCCAAGCTATTTTCATATAAACCTATTTATTTTTATTTTACTTAAAGGGATCAAATAGGTTTTTCAAAAAACATCAAAATCGCACACTCAGTTTAAGGGTACCGTTCTTCGGAACGGGCGAGTCTAACACCTTCCCTACTATAACTACTCTGAACCTAGAGTTTCTTCCTCAAGTTAGGGTTTTTCCAAATGTTTTCCCTTAAATAAAAATTTGGTGGCGGCTCCACAAATCAAATTAATTTTTTTAAAATTTTTAGCGAGTTCGTCGTCTCGTTGTAATTACGATTTCGACAGATGGCGACTCCACTGGCGACTTTAGAGAGTTAAGCCCATTTACAATTGAGTGTGTATTATAGATCCCTTTTCTATTTATTTCTCTGTTTATTCATTGCACAACCTTAGGATAGAAGAATCTTAAATTTGCTATATATACTTGTTGCGATTTCCCCAATTGCAGGTATCCCAATTATTTGTGTGCCCTCCACACATTACATATATGCATTCATCTCATGAGTGGGGCCCTATACCCAGGTCTGAGTGAAGCCTAAGATAGAGGGGTCTAGTGGTGTCACTTTGGACGCACGTCCTGCTTGACTATCACGAAAACCTCGGTTAGAGTGCGTCCTATTCATGTGCCCTGCAACCAGTAGCTTTTTCTACTGTTGTAGCAAGCATTATGAATTGGAACTTGGCTCCAGTAACCTCTTACACCTCAAGATTACTGACCACCTTCAGGAGGTTCATACATTAAAGGCCATAAACCCTTAGGACAGGTTACCCACATAGGGGCAAGGAGGGCACACACCCCTTTCATGATACACGGTTCACATACTGCTCACAAGCACTTATTTGAACAGAATCACCCGAAGTGGTAGAGAAGAAATGAAATTCAAAAGTTGGGGAGATAAAGAAAATTGAGAGGGCAAAAGGGAAGAAAAACAAAAAATATATTAGAAGGGAAAAATCAAGAAAAAAAAAAGAAGAATAGAAGGAGAAAGATAAAAATTTCTAGGAAAAATTAGAAAAATAATTTTGAAAATATTGAAAATATAAAAAGATTCAAAAAAAGAGAGAAAATTTGAAAGAAAATCTAAATATTTTTGTGATTTAAAGAAAACCTAGGAAAATTTCAGTAAAACCAACAGTTTTTCTAGCAAAACTAAAAACTACCAAAAATTGACAAAAAAATAAAGTTGCTAAAAATCAAATAAATAAAGCAACACTCAATTATTTTCAAAATGTTCAAATCTTTAATTATTTATGCATTTCATCATTACATTCATTCATTAAATAAATTTATTTTGAAAATCATCCCATACCTTTTTTATACTCATTAAGGCATAAACATTTTTATCACTCATGATTTTTTTCACGTTGTTTCTCAAAAATTAATTTTTAATTTTAAACAAAAAAATTGGAGAAAGACAGCTTCCTTGACATCCTTATAGGACTCGTTCACAGTCAGGAATCATGGATGAGCTGGAAAGACAAAATGAGGAATTGAAAAATGAGGTCAAAACTATGAAGGAACAGATGTCTATGCTAATAGAGACCATCCAACTGTCAAAACAAAAGGATCTGAGGGAATCCCTTCCAGAAGAACCAATTGACCAATCATATCCTCCTGGCTATAGTTCACAAAATCCTTTACCATCGACCATGCCTCCACAAACTGAACAGGTTCATTATGGGTTCCCTCGTGATCATGCATCCTTCTTCATAAGACAGACACAAGCCCAAACACAAAACCTGCTTTCAAACACCATAGAAATTCCTTATACCATTCCAAACACTACCTCACAAGCTTACCAAACAATTTCCAGGGGGACAAATCCTATGTTCACCCAAGGACCTCATCCTATACACATATCATAGTCTCATCCTCAACATGGTAGGAGAACATCAAAGACATCCTTTTAACGAAAGTACTGAAAGGTGGAAAACCTTAGAGGAAAGGATCCGGCAATAGAAGGAAATGCATATGATCTAAGAGACACATCTAATTTGTGCCTGGTCCCAAATTTGGTCATTCCTTCGAAATTCAAGGTTCCTGAATTTGAAGAATACCAAGGAACTAGCTACCAGAAGAACCACTTGATCATGTACTGCAGGAGGATGGTCGCATGTGTTCATGATGATAAGTTTCTCTTCCACTTCTTTCAAGACAGCTTAATTGGGGTAGCTACAAATTGGTATAGTCAATTAGAACGAACACATATCTATTCATGGAGGATTTGGGGAAACAAGACAAGTACAACTGGAGATGGCTCTATTATTTCAAAATATGGCCAAGAAAGTGAGACCTTCAAAGAATATGCAATGGTGGGAGCTAGCAACCCAACCCCGTTATCCGAAAAGGAGCTGGTCAGCATATTCATTGATACACTCCAAGATCCTTTCTATGACAAAATGGTCGGTAGCATGACTGCTATAACACCCTAAAAACGAATACTGATTTCACGCTTAAGTTGATCGTTCGGTTCCATTTTTAGTTTGTTATCTCATGATGCGGAATTCATTTTAGAAAATACAAATATGAAAATACGGTAAATTTTTTTTTTTAAAACTGTTTGATATAAAATGCGAGCCTCGTTGATGGAACGTGCGTAGCGGTAAAATAAATCATTAAGCGGATTTCTACATACGTTTAAAACCTTAGGAATACTAAGTGTTTATATTATTCTTTTTGTTTATCATTTTCCTATAATAAATAAACAAGATTCAATCATAACACACATGTCACACAATAATTATACATAACATTTCATACATACCATAAGTCATAGGCCCGTGGGCCTTATCATGTAGTTATTACAAACCATAAACTTACAACTATTATACAATATTTATACAGAAGTTAGCTAATACTCAATATTAGTAGTTAGGATGCTCGCATCCAATTATTTTTTTGACATTAGTGCGATGTACACCTCCCAGAGAGAGCGCCTCACGTCCTCTTCAAGTACGTGAACTACTACCATAATGATCGGCATCCAAGGAGTCTGGGAAGAAAGTGGGAAGAAGTAGGGATGAGAAACTAAGTTTCTCAGTAGGCTATCTACTTAGCTCTAATGTCATCACTTTAGTCCCAGCCACTTCAATTTATTTCAGAAATCATTTCTTACATAAAAGGTTACTTTTAATTCTTTGAAAACATTTCTCTGAAGTGGATACATTTTATTCAAAACATACATCTTAGTATCTCATCATACATTCTTCTTAACATTCATAACTTTGGGATCACACATAAGATATCATTTGACATACAATTATTCTATGCCTTAAACTTCATTCTTTATTACTTATGTTTGTCTTTATCATTCCTTTGTCCAACTTTTGGGACACTTTATGAATCTAGCTTCACCACCTTAGGGAGAAACAATAAGACATAGGCTTGTATTAAATTTTTCAAACAATATCTTCTCACTGACTCTACTCCCACCTCCTACTAAAAATTAAGGATATGAGCTCATTCTGGGGTGGACGTCACCACCTTAAAACTTGGTGAAGAAACTTAAGTCTTCACAGTAGAAGGATTTCTTGGAGAAACTTAAGTCTCCTAAAAGCAACTTTAGGCTTCTTTTCGAGAGCTTTTAGGGCCCTCTGGGTACTAGTGCGCATAAGGCATAAAGGAGAGTAGCATTACGTTTTCACATAATGTTTGCTTTAGTGATCCCTTAATCTTTTTAAGTTCATTTTAGTGGCTTCCAAATAATTTATGCATGCTCAAACAAATTTCCAACCAATATGGAATGCACATATAGGTTTCGAATTTTCATCTCAATCATCAGTACAAACCAATCTCATACATGGTCATCTTCCTTTCTCATTCATAAGCATCCATCATTTATTCATAGATAGTGTGAGCATTCATAACCAATAATGAAATTTGATTGGTAAATCACATAGCATAATGTCACATTTAACCAACTAACCTAATGTCTCAATTTGGTTTGATGTTGAAATCACACAAGGGACTTACATCACTCATCCTTCTAAGTTACCTCTCATCCTTTCCTTTTCTCAAATTACACTTGTTCATTAAGATTTTACGTCTTAGCATCTTAATCTAGGTGGCCAAATGGCACCTTTCAAGTTCTTTTCTCTTTTTGTTCTCTTTTGTTCAAGTCTTATGCATGTCCTAATTATTCTAAGTTCAAGTATTAAGTATTTACAAATCTTTTATAACTTATTCTCATTAAGGTATGTTATGATCAAATTACTTAGTGAATTTCTAACTTCAAGTTTAAGTCATATCCTTCTTAATGCATGTCCTAAATGGCCAAATGACCTACTTCCTCAAATTCCACCTTTCATACACTTTAATTATATTTTGCTTACATATTTAGTGTCATTATTTCGGCCTAGTTAAGGATTGAAACCCATTCTTAGTTAATCTAAAACATAGTATCCGAATTCCATCCTCCTAAACTTAGGTTTCCACAATTTCCTTCTTCACCATAAGATCATTTGCCTAAAAATAATCAATAGGTCTCTTTATCCACCTTAAAACTTCTTCATACTTTAAATTCGTCCTATTCACATAAGAATGGTCCTTAATTAACCCTATTTGGAAATTAAAACCTCCTTTAAGTTAATTAACCACTAAGTGGCCGAATGCCACTCTTATAGGTTTAGGGTTTCCTTCTCCTAAGCCTAATTGACTTAATTTGACCAGTTTTTTAACCCTAGTTGACGTAAGTTGACCATTACTTGGTAGCCAAGTTTATGCTTCATAATTGACATATTCTAAGGTAATGTTAAGTCTTTTTACTCAAATTTTCATGGAATGGCCGAATTTGACATTTACCCTTGCTTTAAGTTATGGTAAATTTTCTAGTTACCCATTTTAAGCTTATTTGGGAATTTTACCACTTACTAATTTTTTTGGATTTTTCCCTAAGCTTACCTAGGCCATTTACTCTAAAACTTAACCTTTTAAATTTTTATTAAACCTCCAATTAAATTATTTACATGCTGTTGGTGTATAAACGTATGAAGGCAAGTGCACCTTATCGTTTCTATGAAATAAAGGATGAGTAGAGTATCGTCTCTACAGGGATTTGGTTCAAATACTGAATTTCTACTAGTCCACTAGAACTCAGTTATGGGGTCGCGTAGGCAACGCAATTTTATTTGCATAGGCAACGCAAACAGGAATTAACAGGAATTAACAGGAATTCACAGAATCTGTCTCAATTTGGAATTTTGTTCTAACACGCAGGGACTAATTCAAATTTAATTCTGGACTGTCAAACACTCTGCAATTGATATAAAGGTGTGAGAATTCAAATTATGGAAAATGTTAGGGTTGGATTTCACCAAACTTCCCCTATGTAATCCTTGATTATTGCATATACCTAAGATAAACATACATTGAAGATCAAATTCACAAACTGGTAATTGAAGGTCACTCCCATGATTCAACAATCCTTCACAGCAAATTAGGAATTCTAATCCCTTAGAAATTCCTAATTTTCGATAAGCGTTACATTCAAGAATTCAAAAGACCTCACAATTATGAACCTCTATCCCTAGAGCCTTCACAATTATGTTGCTCAATCCCAGTTCCAATTCTTAAACCAATTTCCCAATTGCGAGAAAGAATTTTGATTAAACTTTATGAAGTGGCCAAACCATAAAAGCATGAAGTAAAGAGATGAACAATCAACATTAAAGAAAAACGATCTTGAATAAATGCAATTATTTGGATTACATAGGATCGGTTAAGGTTTCATCCTTCCCCAACAGGGGCTCAGTTATACATAATAAAGGAGAAAGAAAACAGAGGAGGGGGAGAAGGTTTTGGTCATGGCAGGTTCTTGTAGAATCCCTTCTGCCTCAATCTTAGGGTTTCTCCTTCTCTAGGGGCAGTACCAATGTCCAGGAAAACGGCGGCTCTACCCTCTGGAATTTCGCTCTGGAGATAGACTAATGGATAGAGTGAGTGCTCCCCTTCTTGCTTCCCTGTTACGGCCTTTTATAAGTATCGAACTGTCTGGTCGTATCCAACGCGACTCAGCCTTGCGTTATCAACGCGATGTGGTTGATGATTTCTTCCTCTCTCTATTTCTTCATGTGTTCCACGCGAATTCATGTACATTTTCAACGTGGGATTCTGCAACAATTTTTCAGGGATTAAGACACAGGAATTTGTGAGAATTTATCAATCAAAAGGCTCCAAGACTGCATTTTCCACATTATGCTTACGTTACTCAGTTTTCTAGTTGTTGCTTATGTTTTAGTTGTGTTTTAAGCTCTAACTACTCTTAATTTCCTTGAATTATTTTCCAAATAAGTGCCTTATTTGGTACTTATCACAACCCCAAACATGAACTCTTGCTTGTCCTCAAGCAAGCATTAAATTACAGGAACATAATTTTTTTTGGACAACTTACAGCATGCGTATTATTTACCTCGAATACATCTCATCTCCCTTCTTCACTCCAGTTTGCATCAATTAAAATTTTTAACATGCTTCATCAAGCATTAAGAATAAAGTAGAGGTACTTATAGATTCAGAATATAACCTGTAATCTCGAGAAAAACAGTGTTTATGTTATGGGTACAACTAATTGCTATTGCGGAAACATGGCCTAGACTTGCAAGCGCTCATATGGTTAAGTGTTTCACTCTTTCTCTCAAGTGTTTAGGTTGGGTGTTTCTCTCTATATCACCAAATCAGAAGTTCATTGCCATAGGCTTGCCCCTATTCTCTATTTCCACCAATGAGTCACATACTTATATAAATCAAAAGGTCTTGGTATGGGTTGTAACGTGGTTTAGGTGAATGGTGGTTGAGATATGGAAAGAGGGTCTATTTAAGTCAAAGAACTATGAGAATGTTGAAAATTTCACCTTCCATTGGTGTGGAGATGTAAGATCAACCTCCCCAAAAGTGTTTTCTTGTTTTTCACTGTTTCTTTACCTTAATTGGGTGTCCAAATTCTCTCTCTTCTCTCTTTTTTTTTTTTAGGAATCTACTGTCAATTACATTTCTGCTGACACCCTCAGAGATGTTGCTTGTTTTTATGCAACCCCAAACTTAGAACTGTTACTTGTTCTTAAATATTTCCCACTTAGTTTGAAGCTCAACTTCAGATACAAGCAACTGTTCCTTTGGCTAGGTGTATTCATGGTTTTTCATAGTCTTGACTGGGGGTGAGCTAATCAAATACAAGAATTTGGTCTAAGGCTCAAGGGGTTAACAATGGACAATGATGTAAGGTAGGCCATTTGGTCTAGTAGGTGCATATCAAAGAAGTGCCTTAATCATTTTTATGCAAGCATGAGATACTGGTTTTCAACTAAGAAACAGGGCAAGTTCTGGAATGAAAAGCAATTTGTGATCTTACACACAAAAGAATTACGTGTTGAGGCCCGACCGCTCACAGGCAATTTGTGCAAGCCTAGAACATGCATTACAATGTAATTGTTGCAACCCATAACAGAACAACAAAGTAATTCTCATTTAATCATGCAACATTCTGCATCATGCAATGAACATTTAGGAATTGTACAATCCCTCCATGCTTTGGAGAATGAGGTTCTATGAAAATTGATGTTCATTGGAGAGGGAGGAGGGATGGTATTGGAGGTTGTTACGAGTGTAGGGGCTGTAAGTTGTCCCTGCACTGTGCAAGCTTAGTGCGTGAATTACCCAAAATTTTAGTGCTGGTGCTTAAATGAGTGAGAATTGTACTGTGGTGCTTCACTCAGTCCAGCTGCGTTGGGTACGCATGGATTAGTTGCGTTGGCAATAGAGCTGGGTGGAATGCAAGTGTATATATGGATTTAATCTAACTCTGTATATTCAGTATATCAGTGCTTGGACAGTACTGAATCCTTTAGTGATTGGTTTCAATTATTATTTTAATGCATACTTCAGTGTTTAAGATAGATTGGAGAGATCTCACCAGTATGTGATAGAGTCATGCGTTGGCAACACTGTTCCCTCCTTGAAGAAAAATCTTTTCACAGTGCATGGTATTCCTTGGCTGGAAGTATTACTGGTTAATCTCGCCGTCTCTTCATCTTATGCATGGTTCTTTCTTCGCCCCCCCCCCTTTTTTTTTATGTGGGTTAGGATTTGCACTCAGTTTTATGTACGATCAGTGTGTAGTACCTTAATAGCCCACATGAGGAACATACCCTGTCAGAGTTAGTATTTCCAGATCAAAACACATTGGTGGTTAGGCCATATATCATTTACAAGGTTTATACAAAGTTTTCCTGATTACAAAATGTTTGAAGACTAATTTGGGGAAGGGAACTACAAGCGGGATTAACAGATTAACATGACATTCCTACAGACTAAGTTTAGAGGTCTGGTTTCACTTTCATGGGGAAGATTTTCAACTACAGCTTGTTTAATCTTCATCCATGTCGTTTCTTCCTGCTGCTCCCCTTTCACTTTTGCTTCCTGCTGCTCCCCTTTCACTTTTGCTATCCTCAATGTTGATCCATGGCGGCCCTGGTTGTTCCTGTTCCTCCGAGAAGTCTTCTTTAGGCAACCCAACATGTCTTCCTATTTTTTTCAAGGAGCTTGCTTGGTTTTCTTTGTCCTCTGTTTATTTTCTAAATATTTGTGTAATCCCTCCACCGCCTTCCAATTGGCGGTTGGAGGCTTATTGTGCTTGCAGCATCTCCTTTTCGTTAAACAAGCATCTCATACACCTTGGGTGGTAGGCTTGGTCCCGGTTCCCTGCGGGGAGTTGGTTCCTGCTCTGTGAGTATGTGCCTTTCGATATATGATTTGTTGAGGGTGGCCTGTGGAGGGACCTTGGTGCATCCTTCGATTGCTACCCCTTGGCTCTGGCAAAGGGCAATAATGAGGCTGGGGTAGCCAAGAGAAGCCTTCGGTTTGGGGGCAATCTCTTCCATTTCGTGGGTAATGATGGTGCCCAAATCCAGAGGTTCGGAGCGCACGATCACCCACACCAAAATAGCCCTCTTCTTGGCTACGTCATTGGAGTGGAGCAAAGTGGCGGGATGTTGGATTGCACGAAGGTGTACCAAATCTTCGCCATAGGCAACAAAATGTGTCCGCCTTTCTCGACTTCCCTCTCCAGTTTATCTTTCTTTTCATCCCAAAGATGCTCCAGGGATGCGAGTAGTGTTTAGGAGTGAACCTTCCTTGTCCACGGAGCATCTTTCGGCTCGTTGTATTTGCGGTCTCTCCTCGAGACGTTAACTCCCAACGGCTCGTTGATGATCTCGGGTTTGAAAGAGATAGTCTTCCCTTC